>CM053027.1:281447811-281554861 GCA_028564925.1 Lithobates sylvaticus | reverse complement strand
GAGTGGATCAGCTTCTTCATAACCTGCATTATAATTGGGCTCATGTTTGAGGTAGGTATCTTCCTTTCCACAGTCTCCCCTTCACTGGCGGGGTCTGTGTGGCTGAGGCTGGCACTGCTATGGATG
The DNA here is from genome assembly GCA_028564925.1 of Lithobates sylvaticus. Taxonomy (NCBI): domain Eukaryota; kingdom Metazoa; phylum Chordata; class Amphibia; order Anura; family Ranidae; genus Lithobates; species Lithobates sylvaticus. The sequence continues at coordinate 281,554,735 of CM053027.1, read as the reverse complement.
CCCGGAACTCTTCTTCACCAGGATAATTTAGTTTGTTTAAAATTGCTGGACTCCACAATGATGTGTCCGTTCTTCTGCATCCTTCTTCTGCAACCCTCTTCTGCTGAGTGTCTCTTTAGCACCCCCTGCTGGAGGCACAGCACCGGCTGGGCTAAGTGTGAGCTGAGTGCTGGCTGGGCTCTGCTGGTTTGCACACACATATCAGTCCCTCATTTGCATAATTGTTTTTATATTATCAGAGTCACTCCTACAGATCACCCATGGGACACGTAAGGCTTGAATTTTATAAATAACACCTGAGTGATTTAAATTGTGATTTTAAAGCCCAACTCTGGAAAAACACGAAAATGATCCCTTGAAATGGAGCGAGTACAAAGAAGGGCAACAAAGCTAATAAAGGGTCTGGAGGATATTAGTTATGAGGAAAGGTTGCGAGCACTGAATGTATTCTCTCTGGAGAAGAAATGCTTGAGAGGGAATATGATTTCAATATACAAATACCATACTGGTGACCCCACAATAGGGATAAAACTTTTTTGCAGAAGGGAGTTTAACAAGACTCGTGGCCACTCATTAAAATTCGAATAAAAGAGGTTTAACCTTAAACTACGTAGGGCTTCTTTGCTGTAGGAGTGGCAAGGATGTGGAATTCTCTTCCACAGGCGGTGGCATTTATAGTTTCAAGAAACTATTAGATAAGCATCTGAACGACCGTAACATACAGGAATATACAATGTAATACTGACATATAATCACACACATAAGTTGGACTTGATGGACTTGTGTCTTTTTTCAACCTCACCTACTATGTAACTATGTAACTATGCTAGACTAATCTCTGCAGCGTCTTCTCCCTGAGGTCTATAGCCCTGCTTTGGACTTGATGACACCAAGAGACAGTCCAGGACAGCAGAATTTAAAAACTTTTTTTTCGGGAGCAGTGATTTTAATAATGCTTAAAGTGAAAAAATAAAAGTGAAATATTCCTTTAAATATCGTACCTGGGGGTGACTATAGTATGCCTGTAAAGTGGCGCGTGTTTCTGTTTTTAGAACAGTCCCTGCACAAAATGACATTTCTAAAGGAATAAAAGTAATTTAAAACTGCTTGCGGCTGTAATGTAATGTCGGGTCCCGGCAATATGGATGAAAATTATTGAGAAAAACTGCATGGGTACCCCCCCAGCCCATTACCAGGCCCTTTGGGTTTTGTATGGTTATTAAGGGGAACCCTGCCCCCAAATTAAAAAAAGAAAATGCGTGGGGCCCCCAGGCCCTATATACTCTGAACATCAGTATACAGGTGGTCCAAACAAGACAGGGACTGTAGGTTTGTTCTTAAGTTGAACCTCTTTGTAATTTGCAACAGGTACATTTTGTAAGTGTAGCTCCAGCCCAAAAAATCTATTTTTAAACTTTTTGGATAACAGGGAAGGGTTATCATCACCCCTGTAACATTTGTTTTGCTGTCTGTGCCCCTGTTCAGAAGATTTCACCTCACTTTCTGTCCCAATGACAATTGGATTCAGAAAATTTGGGGTTATTAGGAAAACAAAAATTGGTGATAAAGCATCAGTGGAGACACCTTTTTCCCATATTAACTCTAACAGGAGAGAATTTCCCTTCCTTTGGGGTAGATTTCCTCTCACTTCCTGTTGTCTCCCTCCGTTTGTAAGTAGGAGTCGTTTGTAAGTCGGATGTTTGAAAGTAGGGGACCGCCTGTATATACTATACGGCCTGCCCTATATACTCTGCAGAAAATTGGGCCTTAGGTGTTGGTGGTACCAGAACACTGTAAGCCCTCACAGTTACTCTTGGTGGGTGCTGGAACGGGCCCTGCTGTGAAATATTATATCAAGAATTGTAATTACATGCCCCTGTTCAACAGGGCCAGAAAAATCGGGCCTTTGGTGGTGGTGTGGTGGTGGTGCCACAACACTGTAAGCCCTCACAGTTACTCTTGGTGGGGGCAGGAATGGGCCCTGCTGTGAAATCTTAGATCAAAAATTGTAATTAAATGCCCCTGTTTAACAGGGACAGAAAAATTGTGTCTTAGGCACTGGTGGTGGTGCCACAACACTGTAACCCCTCACAGATACTCTAGTTGAGCGCAGGAACGAGCCCTGCTGTGAAATATTACAGCAAACATTGTAATTACATGCCCCTGTTAAACAGGGGCAGAAAAATTGGGCCTTAGGCAATTGTGGTGGTGCCCTGAAACAAAAATGTTCTTAGAAGCTATCAACATGAACATTGAGGAGGAATAGGATAGTCACTCAGCATATTAGGATAGTCACTCAGCATAGGCAGTCTTCAAGGGATCTCTCATAGAAAAATGTATTGGTTACATCAGCATCAGGTGCTTGGTAGCTGGTGATCCAACACTGATTAATTTTTATAAAGAGCCGATCAACTGAGTCTGTGGACAGGCGCACTCTGTGATCGGTTACAAAGCCTCCAGCAGCACTGAATGTGCGTTCAGAAAGAACGCTGGATGCAGGACAGGCCAGTAGCTCAATAGCATAAGCTCTGGCCAGTGATCCATCCTCAAGACCCAGTAACCCAGTGGATTTTCGGTTGGAAAGGTCTCCAAGTCTGATCTTGCCCCTAGGTATTCCTGTACCATGTAAATCAGACGCTGGCGATGGTTGCTGGAACCGATCAGACCTTGGGGCTGCGGACTAAAGAATTGTCTGAACGCATCGGTCAGACGACCACCTTCTCCACCGCTCCTTCTGTGACTGACCGAAGCCTCAGCAACACGTTGTCCAGGAGGACAAGGAAATTGTAACCTCCCAGGCTCTGGAAACGCATTGCACAAACCTTTCTGCAAGGCCTCCCGAAGATGTTTCATCCTCTGCTCCCTCTGCGAAGGCTGGATAAGTTCTGCAACCTTACCCTTGTAACGTGGATCAAGAAGGGTTGCCAGCCAGTAATGATCCCTCTCCTTGATACCAAGAATCCGAGGGTCCTTTCGCAGGCTTTGCAGGATCAGGGAGGCCATGCAGCGAAGCTTTGCTGAGGCATTTGATCCGGAGTCCTCTGGGTCACTAAGTATGACATGATCCACAGCCTCCTCCCAGCCACGTACAAGTCCATGGGTTTCTGGGGACTGAAAACGATCCCTTGAAGACTGCTGCTGATGCTGAGTGCCAGGCTCCACCTCCATGGTGACACAATCCTCATCCTCCTCTTCCTGTGTGATCGGCGGGCCCGCAGGAATACTGTCTGGATAAAGGGGGCCTTGAGAGGTAAGGAAGTCCTCCTCTTCCTCTCTCTGTTCTGCCTCAAATGCCCTGTCCATTATTACACGAAGCGTGTGCTCCAACAGGAAGACAAGAAGGACAGTATCACTGATGCATGCACTGTCACTGCTCATTGAGAGGTAAGGAAGTCCTCCTCTTCCTCTCTCTGTTCTGCCTCAAATGCCCTGTCCATTATTACACGAAGCGTGTGCTCCAACAGGAAGACAAGAGGGACAGTATCACTGATACATGCACAGTCACTGCTCACCATCCTCGTGGCCTCCTCAAATGGTGACAGGACTGTGCATGCATCCTTGATCAGTAGCCACTGGCGTGGCGAAAAAAAAAGCCAAGCTCCCCTGACCCTGTCCTGGTGCCATACTCACACAGGTACTCATTGATGGCCCTCTGCTGCGCGTGCAGCAGCTGCAGCATTGCCAACGTTGAGTTCCACCTGGTGGGCATGTCACAAATGAGGCGGTTCTTGGGCAGGTTGCATTCCTTTTGAAAGTAAGCCAGCCAAGCACTGGCATTATATGACCAGCGGAAATGCCCACAGACTTTCCTGGCCTGCCTCAGGAGATCCTGTAAGCCCGGGTACCTGCACAAGAACCGCTGCACCACCAAATTAAGGACATGAGCCAAACAGGGAACATGGGTGAAGTGTCCCTGTCGGAGGGCGGAGAGGAGGTCGCAAACCACCATTCCTGGCTTAAGCTGCCATAGCATCAACCACCTCTGAGTCTGCCCCTGCAGAGCTGACAGAATCCCTGCCCCAGTGTGGCTCCCCTAAGCAGACCAACTCAATCACCACATGGCATCTTTTTGCCTGAGTGCGAAATGCCCACAGACTTTCCTGGCCTGCCTCAGGAGATCCTGTAAGCCCGGGTACCTGCACAAGAACCGCTGCACCACCAAATTAAGGACATGAGCCAAACAGGGAACATGGGTGAAGTGTCCCTGTCGGAGGGCAGAGAGGAGGTGCGTGCTATTATCGCAAACCACCATTCCTGGCTTAAGCTGGCATGGCATCAACCACCTCTGAGTCTGCCCCTGCAGAGCTGACAGAATCCCTGCCCCAGTGTGGCTCCCCTAAGCAGACCAACTCAATCACCACATGGCATCTTTTTGCCTGAGTGCTTGCGTAGCCCCTTGAACGCCTACGGAGCACCGCTGGTTCCAAGGAGAAATCTGCAGAGGAAGAGGCCATAGAGAAAGAAGAGGAGGGGGGGTGGAGGAGAGAGGTGTGGCAGAATCACCACTACTAGCATTTTGGAGGCAAGGTGGTGGAACAAGATCCAACAATACTGCACCCTGTCCTGCATCCTTCCCAGCTGCAAGCAGAGTTACCCAGTGCACCGTGAAAGAAAGGTAACGTCCCTGTTCATGCCTGCTGGACCATGAGTCAGCGGTAATATGCACCTTACCGCTGACCGCCCTGTCCAACGAGGCCAAGACATTGCCTTCCACATGCCGGCAGAGAGCCGGAATGGCCTTCCGTTAAAAGAAATGGCGTTTGGGAACTTGCCACTGAGGTACCGCACATTCCACAAATTCACGAAAGGGGGCAGAGTCTACCAGCTGAAAAGGCAGCAGTTGGAGTGCTAGCAATTTAGCCAAGCTAGCATTCAGCCGCATTTCTTTTGAAGGTTTAGCAACTGGGGTAGGGAAATTTGCCTGCTACAAATCGGATGTTGGTGTAGCGATAGCAGATTGACCACAAGTACTTGACACACCTAATTCTACACCTTCATTCCTCTCAGTGCAGGTTTCTGAGAGGACTGAAGGTATAGTGAGGTTGGAGATCCCAGCTGATGGAGATCTCAAGGAGAGGTCTGCCTTGTTCTTTGGTGTGGGTCTTTTAAGTACTGTTGCCAACAGACTGCATGGGAGGTCAACATATGTCTGGTCAAGCATGTGGTGCCCAAGCGACTGCTGTTTTGGCCATGCTTGATACGCTTCAGACATATGTTGCAAACAGCAACGGTGCGATCTGCTGCACACATATCAAAAAAGGCCCACACCAAATAACTTTTCAAAATATGCAGGGAGTCAGCAGCGCCCTGCACATGCAGAGCTCTGTAGTGTGATGCAGTCGGGTGGCTGTCCTTAAGCTGGCCCCCTGAGGGCATCATGCCTTGTTGGAGATGTGCCTCCTCCTCCTCCTCTCTTCTATCAGGCACCCACGTAGAGTCAGTGGCCTCATCATCCCCTCCCTCCTCGTCACTGGAGCAAAACTGGCAGTATGCTGCAGCTGGGGAACATGACTGCCAGTTTCTTGTCCTTCTTGGGCACCCCCTCTTTCTGGGCTCTCGTTACTGCCTTCCTCAACCTGGGTACCATCATCAGAGCCTTCAAAACGCTGCGCATCCTCCTGCAGCATGTACTCGACACTGTGGCTGAACAGTTCGGGGGACACCTCCGTGCATGATGGTGGGGCTAGGGAAGGAGTGACTGATGACATTGAGCCGATGGAATGGGCCGCTTTGGTAGCTGCATTGGCAGGCAAACTACTCTGAGCCTGGGTGACAGAGGATGAGAACAGCTTAGTTATCCATTCTACCAACTCTTCTGCATGTTGTGGATCAACATGGCCAGCTGCCGAAAAAAAGGACAAGCGTGCCCCATGGCCACGTGCTGCGGATGCACCGTATACACGACCAGCACTGTTGGCTGCAGACACAGAGCTTGCTTGCCCACTTTTAGTTGCCTGTGAGCGTCTGCCTCTCCTTGGTGGCCTTCCAGACATGCTGTAAAATTTTATTCGAAAAACACTGCCTGAAGTTTACTAGAAAAAGTACACCAGGAATGGCCTGATGTCAGATATAGGCTTGGCTAGACTAGAATGCAGTGGATATATATATGTAGGAGACTGTATATATATTTTATGCACTGCAGATCACTGAATCACCTGCCTGCCTGAAAGTGTATTTAAAAATGTACAATAGAAATGGCCTGCAGTCAGATATAGGCTTGGCTAGACTAGAATGCAGTGGATATATATATGTAGGAGACTGTATATATATTTTATGCACTGCAGATCACTGAATCACCTGCCTGCCTGAAAGTGTATTTGAAAACGTACACCAGGAATGGCCTGCAGTCAGATATAGGCTTGGCTAGACTAGAATGCAGTGGATATATATATATGTAGGAGACTGTATATATATTTTATGCACTGCAGATCACTGAATCACCTGCCTGCCTGAAAGTATATTTGAAAACGTACACCAGGAATGGCCTGCAGTCAGATATAGGCTTGGCTAGACTAGAATGCAGTGGATATATATATGTAGGAGACTGTATATATATTTTATGCACTGCAGATCACTGAAACATCTGCCTGCCTGCCTGCCTGAAAGTGTATTTGAAAACGTACACCAGGAATGGCCTGCAGTCAGATATAGGCTTGGCTAGACTAGAATGCAGTGGATATATATATGTAGGAGACTGTATATATATTTTATGCACTGCAGATCACTGAATCACCTGCCTGCCTGAAAGTGTATTTGAAAACGTACACCAGGAATGGCCTGCAGTCAGATATAGGCTTGGCTAGACTGGAATGCAGTGGATATATATATGTAGGAGACTGTATATATATTTTATGCACTGCAGATCACTGAATCACCTGCCTGCCTGAAAGTGTATTTGAAAACGTACACCAGGAGCCTGCAGTCAGATATAGGCTTGGCTAGACTAGAATGCAGTGGATATATATATATAAAACATATATAAAAAAGGTGCAGCGCTAAACACACATAAATAAAAAACAATTGAAAAATTCAAAAAATATGTCCACAAACAGTCCAATGGTGTCTTTCCGCTGATGAAGTCCTGCATATGGACGTTATGCATACGGACGAAAGTGACATCACCCGCAGCCCGATCTGTGCACTTTGCTATACGCTGTACCCTCCTAGCACCGGGATATAGGTGCCCTCTTTGTAAGTTTTTATATTCCCATCTCTTTTTTTCAATAAACTGTTTATAAGCAGAGAACACTATGGTTTTTTAAATTTTTCATTCACATGATTGATGGCGATATGGGATTGAGCTTCTCCGTGAGGACTGACTGACATCCATCCGGCATATCTGCCAAGTGTGACGTATTTCTCCAGTGGATCGTTATCATTTAACCCCTGGTGGGAAGGCTTTAGTGACCCTTTATGATCTAAGGGTCCACTTGGTGAGGTGAGCGGCCATTTCATCTGTGGTGGAGGTTTTCTTTCACTTGTCACCTGCATATGTATGCCTCCGTCATCACCTTAGAAAGACACCATTGGACTGTTTATGGACATATTTTTTGAATTTTTCAATTGTTTTTTATTTATGTGTGTTTAGCGCTGAACCTTTTTTATATACATAAAATATATATACAGGCTCCTACACACACATATATATATATACATATATATATATATATATATATATATATATATATATATATATATATATATATATATATATATATTTTAAATACACTGCAGCTAACTGAATCGCCTGCCCGATCAATCTAAATAAAATGACACTCTGTCTCTGTCAACGCCAGCAACACACTACACAGGGCCAACGTGCAGGCGGCCTTATATAGTGTTGGGCGTGGACTTAACTCCCTGAACCTTAATTGGCCAAAGGCCTTAATTGGGCAATTATGGCTCTCTTTGCTGACGGCGCTGTGATTGGCCAAAGCATGCGGTCAAAGTGCATGCTTGGCCTATCATCAGACAGCAATGCACTGCGATGTCCCAGTGCATTATGGGGCGTGACGCACCGCTCGACTTTGGCGCGATCGCCCCATAATGTTTGTATTTTGACGAACGCTCTAACAGCCAGTGTTCCAGTCAAACTCATGTTCGACCCGAACATAAAGCTTATCGCTACTGAAGTGCCATAGCATTGACAAAATACAAGTTAACATTGACATTTTTAACGTGAATCGAATGTGTAGTCAAAACAAATTGTATGCACATCCAATCTAGAATTAGATGTACAAATTAAAATATTATGGCTGCCTTGCCAGAATTATGGACCATCATTGATTTTTATTCTAGTTCCACTGCTCTCCTTGCTAATGTTAAGCTCTCCAAGGCTGTTCTACATTCATATTTCCTCATAGTGTTTTATATCACTAGTTATATATTGTTGCCTATAAGGCTTTGCAAACTTAAATTCATATTCAGATAAAAGTTACTTTTGTCACATACTGCACGTCATGTTATGCTAATGTGTAATTAATGATCTAATTACATTGTGTTCCATACATTTTTTACTTTCTAATACATCTAATTAGTAAAATTCCATTATTATTTTACAGAGCATCAAAGATATCTGGAACACATTCTTCCTATTTTTAATTGATAAATCATGTTTTTTATGTAAATACAGTTGGTGATTAATGAATGTGATGTTAATTATATTGGTAAAAAGACTTTTTTTTTATATTAAAGGATACTGGTAATTGAAATATTATGCTTCATATATTACTCTGTGAGTAAAGATCAGCTCCAGGCAACCAGCTAAATACACACATGCTTAACATAAATATGTGTGTCTTATCTGCCAAAAAAATTCCATATATAGCTACAGAGTTGGTAAGGTTGAATAAAGACACAGGTCTATCCAGTTCTACATTTTATATATATATATATATATATATATATATATATATATATATATATATATATATATATATATATATATATATATAGTAGGGGATCAGGGGGTGAAGAGCGGGCTCAGAGACAGTCCAGTAAAAATAAAATGGCTTTTATTCAGCAAAACAGCAAACAAAAAGTAGACATAATGCCAGATAGACTTGTCTTATCAAACGTATGTGCACATAGGTACAGCTCACAGTTCATGGCTCCAAAAAGCTACAGTCTTTATGTGTTTTTTTTTTTTGTTTTTTTTATCTGCTCACCCAGCAGGTACACCGTCCAGCAATGAACACTTCCACACAGCGTGCTGCTGTGTCTCTCTCTCCTACACAAACAGCTCCTCTCTGACATTTTCAGCACACCTGAATTTAAGCAGGTCTGAAGGGGAAGTACCTGCCCTCTTCGATTAACCCCTTCCTAACCCTGCCCCAGGCTGACCCTCTACATATCCCCCCCCTCTGTTCCAGGCCAGGGGTCTGGATACCACTAATCCAGTGGCAGTAGACCCGGGAAAGGGCATCCGCATTCTGATGTACCTTTCCCGGTCTATGTACCACTACAAAGCTAAAGTCCTGTAGAGCAAGGAACCACCGGGTGATTCTGGAGTTTTTATCTTTATTTTGGGCCATCCACTTAAGGGGCGCATGTTCTGAAACTAACTTGAAGGGTCGGCCCAACAAGTAGTAGCGGAGTGTCTCCAAAGCCCATTTTATTGCGAGACACTCCCTTTCCACAATGGAATAATTCCTCTCAGCTGGCGTGAGCTTCCGGCTCAAGTACACAACAGGGTGCTCACCCCCCCCAATCATCTGGGACAGTACTGCACCCAGACCCAATTTTGAGGCATCTGTTTGTACCAGGAACTCTTTTTGGAAGTCGGGAGCTACCAACACTGGTTCCTGGCACAAAGCTTGCTTCAACCGGCAGAACGCTGCTTCTGCTTCTGCACTCCACTGAACAACAGTTGCGTTCTTTCCCTTGGTGAGATCAGTCAGAGGTGATGCTAGACTGGCAAAGTTGGGGACAAACCTCCTATAATAACCCACAATGCCAAGGAAAGAACGCACTTGCTTCTTTGTGAGTGGACGTGGCCATTTCTGAATAGCCTCCACTTTGTTCAGTTGGGGTTTAATCACACCCCTGCCTACAACATACCCCAGGTAGCGGGCCTCCTCCAACCCAACCTTGCTCTTTTCTGGGTTCACTGTGAACCCCGCACTTCGGAGGGCATCCAAGACCAACTGGACCTTTGGTAAGTGACTCTCCCAGTCCTGACTAAAGATGACAATGTCATCAAGATAGGCTCCTGAAAATTCCTTATGAGGTCTCAGGACGAAGTCCATGGCCCTCTGGAAAGTGGCTGGGGCCCCATGTAACCCGAATGGCATTTGGACATGCTGCCATAAGCCCTCAGGTGTGGCAAATGCAGTTTTTTCTTTAGCCTCTGGGGAAAGCGGGATCTGCCAGTATCCCTTGGTCAAGTCAAGAGTGGTGAGGTACCGGGCTGGTCCTAATCTCTCGATTAACTTATCGACCCGGGGCATGGGATACGCGTCTGGCTTGGAGACTTCGTTTAACTTGCGAAAGTCATTGCAGAACCGCCAGGTTCCATTCGGCTTGGGTACAAGGACTATAGGGCTGGACTAGCTACTTAAAGACTCCTCAATGACCCCAAGGTCCAACATACTCTTAAGCTCGGCCGAGACAATATTCCGGCGAGCTTCGGGTATGAGGTAGGGTTTGAGGTTTACTCGAACGCCAGGGTCTTTAATGACATTATGTTCAATTACCGAGGTTAGGCCCGGTAGGTTTGAAAAAATGTCTCGATTCCTCTGCAAAAACTCCCAGGACTCCTGTTTTTGAGAAGGGGAGAGAGCCTCTGCAATCCCTACCTTCTTAATCTGAGCATCATGGTCTTCCGGGACTTTCAGACTGACTGTCAAAACCTGTCTATCTTTCCATGGTTTGATCAAGTTGATGTGGTAAATCTGGTAGGGTTTACGTTTGGTGGGCTGATGGACTTTATAGTTGACCTTGCCCACCCTCTCAACTATCTCAAAGGGTCCTTGCCACTTGGCGAGAAACTTACTCTCGCCGGTAGGCACTAAGACCAGCACCCGATCCCCAGGTTTAAACTCTCTAACCCTGGCAGATCAGTTGTATACACGACTCTGAGCGTTTTGTGCAGCCTGCAAATGTTCCCGTACTATGGGCATAACTTTTGTTTTTCGGTCCTGCATTTGAGACACGTGTTCTACCACACTCGGATGCGGGGAAGCTTCTTGTTCCCACGTCTCTTTCATTATATCCAGTAGTCCACGGGGGGTGTCTCCCATAAACCGGCTCAAAGGGAGAGAATCCCGTGGAGGCCTGGGGTACCTCTCTTATGGCAAACAACAAGGGAGGCAACAAGCAATCCCGATCTCGACCATCCTCCTCAACTGCTTTCTTTAGCATTCCCTTTAAGGTTTTGTTGAACCGCTCCACTAACCCATCAGTTTGTGGATAATACACTGAAGTCCGCAAGTGTTTAATCTTAAACAGGTTACAGAGTTCCTTCATCACTTTTGACATGAATGGGGTACCTTGGTCTGTCAAGATCTCGGATGGGAGCCCTGTTCTCATGAACATCTGAAACAACTCCCGTGCGATGACCTTGGACGAGCAATTTCTTAAAGGGACCGCTTCCGGATACCTGGTGGCATAGTCGAGGACAACTAAAATGTATTGGTGTCCCCTAGCTGACTTGAGTAAGGGGCCCACCAAGTCCATGGCTATGCGATCAAAGGGAACCTCGATAATTGGAAGCGGTACCAGCGGACTGCGAAAATGGGGAATTGGAGCGGTTCTTTGACAGGTAGGGCAGGACTCACAGTAGTCCTTAATTTCTCGATATACACCGGGCCAAAAGAAACGCTGTAAAACCCGTTCCTGAGTTTTAGCCACTCCAAGGTGACCCCCAAGTACATGACTATGAGCCAAATGCAACACCCTAGACCTAAAAGGTTTGGGCACCACCAGTTGTTCCAACACTTCTTGATTGACCTTAGTTACTCGGTACAACAAGTCATGATTCACAGCAAAATGGGGGAAACTCACGTCTGCCCCAGGGTGCTGTGGTTCACCGTTTAAGACCGTGGCCTGTTCCCTGGCGGGGATCAAGGTGGGGTCCCTCATCTGAGCTCTAAGGAAATCTTCCCGGGAGCCCCCAAGATCTGACATATCTGGCTCAGAGGAGGTACTTTCCACTTCCAATCCCGCAAACACCTCCAGGGGACCGGGCTCACTTCCTGCAGGTTCAGCAACCTGGTACTGATCCTTAGTAACATCCTCCTGCAACACAGTTTTATTTACCACCTCTGTGGGTTCTTGGTTTTTGAGGGAAACCCCCGAACCTTTGAGCTTTTGCTCATACAAGTCCCAAAACATGGGGCAGTCTCGCCCGATTAGTAAATCATGAGGTAATCCCTGGACCACCCCCACTTTTAGTGTAGCCGTTCCTGCTGGTGTACACAGGGTCACACAGGCCACCGGATAGTTTTTAACATCACCATGCACACAGATGACCCCAACCTGTTCCCTTGGTACCAGCTTTCTTGGCAACCCGTCCGATCGGAGCAGGGTAACGACACTCCCAGAGTCAAGGAGCGCTACCACCTCCTGTCCATTGACCCGGATTTAGGTTGGTCGCAGCACATAATGAATGGACATACATGGAGCAACGGCGACCCATGTCGCACTTCATTGGTTCTTCCCGACTTGGGCACTGGGCCGCCAGATGACCCAGTTGATGGCAGGAACAACAGCGAACCTCACGGAGTTCCCCCTGTCGGTTCCCTGGAAGCTTAGGTCCTGATGTGCTCCTGGTAGTTGTATTATCCCTCCGAGCAGCCACTATGCGATCACCGGGAAGCACACTGGTGCTGGAACGCACTTCTTTGAAACGGGCCAGCTCTCTTGTGACAGAGGGACTCTCCTGGAACCTGGAAAAGTTCTCCTGGAACTTTTCCGCACAGCTGTAGCGCTCAACAGCTGTAGCCATCTCATCCAGGGACTGAGGCTCGGACTGAGCCACCTATCGGTGGAGCTCCCTGGGTAATCCATGCAGGAAGCGATCGAGTGCGACTCTTTCCACAATCTGAGTGGGTGTCTTTTCCTCAGGTTTCAGACAATCTTGAAACAAGTGCATCAGGTGGTAGAGCTGCGCACAGGCAGGCTTAGCCTTGTCAAAGCGCCAGCCATGGACTCGGTTCGCCCTTAAAGTGACAGTCACTCCCATCCTTGCTAGGATTTCTGCTTTCAGGAGCTTATAATCACGTGCTGATTCAGGGGCCAAGTCACAGTACGCTTGTTGGGGGTCTGCGGTCAGGAAAGGAGCCAGTACATCTGCCCAGTCTTTATCAGGCAGACCTTCCCTTGCTGCAACCCGCTCAAACATAGCTAGGTATGCTTCCACATTATCTAAGGCCATCATCTTTTGCAGGGTCCGCTGCACTGCCTTTTGTAATCCCGCTATCTGTTCACTCAGTAAGCGATTTGTTTCCTGTTGTACAGCGACTGTCTGCACCAGGATCTGCTCCTGCCGAGCCTGTGCTTGTACCAGGGCCTGCTGGGCCTCCTGATGGCTTGTTCACAAGTTTTCACTGTCTCTGCAGCTTTAACCCAGGACATGGGATTAGACTGGACCCCTCAAACTACCCGATGCACGCTCCACCAATTGTAGGGGATCAGGGGGTGAAGAGCGGGCTCAGAGACAGTCCAGTAAAAATAAAATGGCTTTTATTCATCAAAACAGCAAACAAAAAGTAGACATAATGCCGGATAGACTCGTCTTATCAAACGTATGTGCACATAGGTACAGCTCACAGTTCATGGCTCCAAAAAGCTACAGTCTTTATGTTGTTTTTTTATACGCTCACCCAGCCAGGTACACCGTCCAGCAATGAACACTTCCACACAGCGTGCTGCTGTGTCTCTCTCTCCTACACAAACAGCTCCTCTCTGACATTTTCAGCACACCTGAATATAAGCAGGTCTGAAGGGGAAGTACCTGCCCTCTTCGATTAACCCCTTCCTAACCCTGCCCCAGGCTGACCCTCTACAATATATATATATATATATGTGTGTGTCTGTGTGTATTTAACCATTTAAAGTGGAGTTCCACCCAAAAGTGGAACTTCTGCTTAATTGCTTCCTCCCCCTCTCCGGTGTAACATTTGACACCTTTCAGGGGGGAACGAGGACCTGATCTCCCGGCAGTTCGGCCCCCCTCCTCCTTCCTCCACCGACAGGCCAATCAGAAAACGCAGCGTGCTTCACGCATATGCAGTAGGGAACCGGCTGTGAAGCCAAAAGGCTTCACGGCCAGGTTCCCTTACCTGGAATGGCGGCAGCTGCACCCAACAGTCTATCCGAAGATTGGCTGGGGTGCCGACATCGCGGGCTCCCTGGACAGGTAAGTGTCCATATAGTAAAAGTCAGCAGCTACAGTATTTGTAGCTGCTGACTTTTCATTTTTTTCCCCAAAGCGGAACTCCACAAGCATCACCTCTGCTGTCCCGCTGGGTCCCTGACCTGGCACTTGCTGAAGTTTTCCCACTTCTTCACCATCCCTGGTGAAGAAGTCTGCTCTGGTACTGGCCTCAGCTTACTCACAATGATCTCCAGTAGCAAGGTGGAAGGTCCCTTAGTGGCAACAGCTTTCCTTCTACCTCCAACCTTGACTGGTTCCCTGGCCGGGGGAACCGTTACTTTTGGTTGGACTACAAGGCCACAGTCCCAACCATACACTGCTTTCCTGCTTCTGGATAGGCCATCAAACAGCCTAGCAGCCAAATGTCCCCTGGATAGGCCTTAGGTTTCTGGTCTAGCAGCCTAGGGCAATACGACACACGTCCACCCAGACAGCCATCCAGGTGGCACAGAACCCCGATCACCTGACTCCACCCAAATAATTGATTCTCCCAGCAGGCCAAGGGACCCAAGAAAATCCCTGCCCATTGGCTGAGACACCCTATTGATTCTTAATCTGTCCTTGCAATGCCCTTGTCTTATATAATGTCACCAGATACTCGGCCATCTAGCAACAGAAGAGAGAAGTGCAGCAATTCCAGAATTAGGGCAAAATCAATCGACCTCCTAACAATTGGCCAAGGCAACTATTGCTTCGCAAATAAATTTAATAGCAACCCTCCCTAAACATCAGGGTGCTACACAGACAAGAGGCTCTTCCCCTCCACATTCCCCACCTAGGTGCATGTGGTGGTGGTGGTGGTGGTGGTGGTGGGGGGGGGGGGGGGGTATGTGAGCTGGTGGTCTGGTTTATAATAATCGTGAATACCCCTTTAAAATCATGATCACCAAGATGACTCTGTCAGTGTTGATGGTGAGGTGAGGTGGTGGTCTGGTTTATAATAATCTTGAATACCCCTTTAAAATCATGATCACCAAGATTACTCTGTCAGTGTTTTATTTTTACAATTTTACCTTTAAACATTTATTTATTAAATTTATATATATATATATATATATATATATTTTTTTTTTTTAACCCTGTTGGGGGGCTTGTGTGTCATATCAGGGGTCTAAACAGACTACTGACATCTCTCCTTTCAGACAGAGAAAAGGATTGAGGACATTGCCCAGTCCCTTTCTCTGCAGCCTCGGCTGCACTGAAGATGAATGGACAGGAGACACAGGCTCCTGTTCATTTATAAAGTGAAGCATCATAAACAGTTTACAATGCGCAGTTATGCATTACTATGCACAATTATTACTGACTCTGTGCATTCAGAAAAGAATGGAGGTAGTAAACAACATATTTACTGTCTCCTTCCTCCACTCTCCATCCTGACAGATCAGGGACAGAGGGGGACCGGAGGAGCATGGAGGGGGTGGAGGAGCATAGAGGGGGACATGAATGGGGATAGGAGGAGGACATGGAAGGGGACCAGAGGAGGACCTTAGTAGGATGGAGAGAGACTGGAGGAGGACACAGGGGACAGTCAGGGACGATCGGTGCGGCGGTGGGGGGAGTTACAAACAGTGATCTCCCTGTTTAGATTTCAATAAAGCAGCTGAAAGCCATGGGAGGCTGCTTTATTGAAATCTATACAGGAAGATCGTGATTGTAACTGCCCGCACTGATCGTCCCTAACTGCCCAGGTATCGGATTAGGACTTGGAGCATTTATGGCTGCATGTACTCTTAAAATCGCCTAAAATTGCACAGTTTAGGAGAAATTCAAAGTCTATACAAGTAAGCATTATTATAGGTTTACCTGTAGGTAAAAGTGGTAGTAATGATTTTCCAACCGATTTAAGGGGATCTGCACCTAAAATAAAATGTGTTTGTACCCCCCCAAAAAACGAAATACAGAGTCTTATCCGAGAATGCAAACTGGTAGTCTAGGAAAGTTGGGTTGGGTGAATAAGCGTGCCCCATGGTCACCCACCCCAAATCCAAAACCAGAATCTTTATCTGAGAATGTAGTCTCTGAAAGGGGAGATGGATGAGCGTGTGACACCCCCCCCCCCCCAAACCATCAAACCATACTAGGCCATGTGACCTCAACATGGGAACAAGTACAATGCCAGAGGTAGACCTTAGGAAGGTACCTTGTCCACGTGTTGATCAAAAACAAGGGCATCTTCCCTATGTCCCTTGTCTCTTGGTTGTGGTGGTCTGTGGCAAGGGGGGGTGTTTAACACAATCTCCAAGAAGCTGTACAAAAAAGATCGACCCAATGTCAGGGCCCCCCCATGATTTTAAAAAGCACTTGGTAAGTAGAACCCCCTTGACACCTTTTCAACATATTAAAATGAATTATAAAGAACAAAAAGCACACTATGACACAATATTTTATTTAAATAAATGAAAAATAACAGTCAGGTGAAGGAATACAGAGATTACGGAATACATTACAGAGATAGAGATACAAAAATTATAGAAAGATTAACCCAAAAAACATATAGTCGTGCACTACCATAAACACGAAATTACACTCACATACACGCAAACCAACGCACTCATAATCACGCACCCACACACAACCATTCATTATCGCATGCACGCACTCTTCTGCATGCACACACTCTCATCACTCATAGTATAGTATTCCTGTAAAGGGGCGCATGTTTCCCATGCTTAGAACTGTCCCTGCACAAAGTGTCATTTTTGCAGGAAAAAATGCTATTTAAAATCACTCGCGGCTATAATGAATTTTTTGGCTCCCGT
Source organism: Lithobates sylvaticus (assembly GCA_028564925.1). Taxonomy (NCBI): domain Eukaryota; kingdom Metazoa; phylum Chordata; class Amphibia; order Anura; family Ranidae; genus Lithobates; species Lithobates sylvaticus. The sequence continues at coordinate 281,537,596 of CM053027.1, read as the reverse complement.
AATACAGAGAACAGTCATTGAAAGTCATTGATAAAATAATAAAAAAAAATAATAATTGGATTTTAAGGGGAACTCCACGCCAAATAAAAAAAAAATGGTGTGGGGGTCCCCCTCAAAATCCATACCAGACCCTTATCCGAGCACGCAACCTGGCAGGCCGCAGGAAAAGAGGGGGGGACGAGAGAGCGCCCCCCTCCTGAACCATACCAGGCCACATGTCCTCAACATTGGGAGGATGCTTTGGGTGTCTGTGACCCCTCAAAGCACCATGTCCCCATGTTGATGAGAAGGGTCTCATCCCCACAACCCTGGCCGGTGGGTGTGGGGGTCTGCGGGTGGGGGGCTTATCAGAATCTGGAAGCCCCCTTTAACAAGGGGACCCCCAGATCCTGACCCCCCCCTGTTTGAAATGGTAAGGGGGTACAAAAGTACCCCTACCATTTCACAAAGAAAGTGTAAATTTTTTTTAAAAAACACACAGACACCGTTGGGAAAAGTCCTTTATTAAAAAAAATAAAAAATAAAAAATATAAAAAAAGATTCCAGCGGTGGTAATCCACTCTTGGTATCCAGCGATGGGTGGTCTCTTCTCTGGGGTCCAGCGATGGATGATCTCTTCCGACGACGTCCAGCGCAGCGCATCCTGTCTCCATGGAGACGCTGAGGGAATCCCGTCTTAGCAGAGGAGGACCGGGGCACTCGTCACCTGACCCCCGCCCCCCTCTGACGCAACAATAAAAGTGTAATATTCCTTAAAATTTCATACCTGGGGTGTGTGTATAGTATGCCTGTGAAGGGGCGCATGTTTCCCGTGCTTAGAACTGTCCCTGCACAAAGTGTCATTTTTGCAGGAAAAAAAGCTATTTAAAATCACTCGCGGCTAATGAATTGGCGGCTCCCGTAACACAGAGAACAGTCATTCATTGAAAGTCATTGATAAAAAAAAAGTCACAGACCCCAAAAGCACCCTCCCAATGTTGAGGGCATGTGGCCTGGTATGGTTTAGGAGGGAGTGGGGCCGCTCTCATCCCCCCTCTTTTCCTGCGGCCTGCCAGGTTGCGTGCTCGGATAAGGGTCTGGTATGGATTTTAAGGGGGACCCCACAGCATTTTTTTTTTTTGGCCGGGGTTCCCCTTAAAATCCATCCAAGACCTGAAGGGTCTGGTATGGATATTTAGGGGGACCCCACCTCATTTTTTTTTAAAAAATTGAAGCGGGGTTCCCCTTAATATCCATAACATCCATAGCAAGGACCTGGTAATTGAATTTGGGGGAAACCCCACTTTTTTTTTATTTTTTATCAATGACTTCTTTTTATCAATGACTTTCAATGAATGACTGTTCTCTGTGTTACGGGAGCTGGCAATTCATTAGCCGCAGATGGCTGCCTTAGATGACACAACAGGCCAGAAGGGTAAAGGTGGTTTAATGTGCTACTGCAGTGCTATACTAGCACAGCACGCACACACACTAACTACTCCTGCAGGTGGCTGGATTGGTAGAGATTGAGAACAGCACTGAGAAGAATAAACTACCCTGCCTATTTTTTCTCTTTCCCTACACTAATCCCCAGAATCTACAAGCAGATAATGTAGATAATTCACAAGGAGATAATGTAGATGAATCAAAACAGCAGATAATGCACAAGCAGACACTGTACAGAACAGTACAGTCTCTCACTGTTCCTAACGCCGGAACACACTACATGAGGCCGCCGGCGCGGCGGCCTTATATAGTGTGGGGCGTGTACTAAACCTCCTGAGCTATAATTGGCCACAGGCATCCTGCCTGTGGCCAATTATTGCTCTCCTCGCCGCTGGCTCTATGATTTGCCAAGCATGCGGGGTCACAGTGCATGCTTGGCCAATCATCAGCCAGCAATGCACTGCGACTGGCGCAGTGCATTGTGGACCGTTCGAATCACACGAATTTGATGCGAACGGCCCACATAGTTCTGGGCTCTAAGAGCGGACGAACGGCCGATGTTCGATTCGAACATGGGTTCGAATCGAACACCGGGCCCATCCCTACCCAGGGAATGTATTAATTTTTTGTAATCGTTCCACACAACTGAGGCCCTCCAGCCACCTTATTAGTTTTGTTGCCCTTCTCTGGACCCTTTTCAGTTTGGGGACATCGTCCCTGAAGATTGGTAACCAAAACTGGACAACATACTCAAGATGTGGCCGAACCAGAGTTTTGTAAAGTCATAGTATTATAGTTTTATCTCTCAAATAAATATCTTTTTACTGCAGCTTGCATTCTATTGAGTCTGTGATCTACTAGGACCCCCAGATCCTTTCCCATCCTTTCCCTCTTTATCCAGACACCATCATTCTATGTCACAGAACATACAGGAGGAGAGAGGGGAGGAGGATGAGGAGGATTCTGGCACTTTCATAGTCTTCGAAGAAGAGGAAGACATGTGTCAATATGTAAGCAATGGCTTTCCAACCCCAGGACCCTTGGGAGTAGTATGTGGCTGGGAGGAGGAAGTTCCAGATGCTGTCATCCTGAGTGACCCCGAGGAGTCTGCTTCTCAAGCCTCTGCAAATTTGAGGCGCATGGGCAACCTCATGCTTCAAAGCCTGCGAAAGGACCCATGAATATCCCATCCCCACAGAGTGCACAAGAAAATCTCTTGAGGACACGTTAAAGAGGATTTTATTGAACATTTTTCCTGACTCCAGTAGGTTACAGTGTCGTGGAAAGAGGAGCATTGGTGTCCGCCTAAGTGAGGCATTTTGGAATTTTTTTAGTCCTCGCCACCCAGGGCTGTCAGCTTCCACATCCCATTGGCAGCGTCTGAATCACATGGTGGACGATTATCCCGGGGCCAAAACAGAGATGGAGAGCTTTCCTGCTGACGATCCACTGACTTACTGGGTCAAGAGAATAGATCACTGGCCAGAACTTGCCCAGTATGCTTTTGAGTTGTTGGGCTGCCCTGCATCCAGCGTTATTGATCATAGAAAGAGTCTGTCCACAAACTCCAAAGACCGTTTGACTTTTATAAAAATGAATCAGTCCTGGATTACCAACAATGAAGCCTCTGATGCTGATGTCACTGATTAAGTCTTTTTGGGATGTGGAATCTCTGTGGCTGCCTAGCTTTGAGGGTGTTCAATCATTTCATCTGGAAGAATGTTTTTTGTATAGGTTTCATGGGCACAATTAACACCCAAAGATCATTTTTTTAGCACCTGTTTGACAGGTGCATATCATTGCAATTTTTTTGCCTTCATCAAGAGCACCTCTATAGGGTTACGGTGGGAAGGTGCCCCCGATGCCCTAATGCCACGTACACACGACCGGACTGTCCAGCAGACTAGGTCCGACGGAATCAGTCCGTCGGACAATCCGATTGTGTGTGGGCTAATCCGATTGTTTTTTGTTATAAAAATCAGACAGACCTAGAAATAGAACATGTTTCAAATCTATCTGACAGTCTCAATTTCTATCGGGAAAACCGTTCGTCTGTATGCTGGTCCGACAGACCAAATACGACGCAAGGGAAGCCATTGGCTACTGGCTATACTGTACATGGTCTGCTCCCAGTTTTCTTGTGTAGCTACATTTATCTGGTTATCAGTGTTCTGATTCCTGACATGTTCCTTTAAAGCTCCAATCACAAAGATGCCACCCTATCACTAGTCCCTTTGGTAAAGTAATCTCTCACATTTACCATCAGATCCCTCTTGGTATACAGATACATCTATGCCCCTCTTCCACCTACCCTATTCCTTCGAAACAGTGTGTACCCTTGTATATTCCCAACCTAGTCATGTGAGCTTGTTTTTATAAGAGCATATATTATTTTATCCTTGCTCGCTCTTGAGTTACAATACAATTTACCAAACCTACTAGCATTGGTCTGGGATGCTTTATTTTCTCTGCCATCTGGTTTGCGGACCCCCCCCCCCCCCCATTTTACCTACCTCTATATTCACTTTGAGACTTGTTCACTGCAAAGGTTCCCTCTTACTGATTCCACCCCCCCCCCCACACACACACACACGTTCACATGCTAGTTTAAGAGTTCCTCCAAGCCTCTGACCATCTTCTTCTCAACAGAGCTGCACCCCCATTTAGGTACAGTCCTTCCCTGCTGTAGATCCAGTAACTTAATCAAAAAGTCCAGCCCAATTCTCCATGAATCTAAAACCTTCTTTTTAGAACCAGTTACTCCGGCCATCCAAAATTTTCCTTCCATAAACACTTGTTTGAGGGCATTCCTACTCCCAATGACCACCAGGGCCTGGTCATTCTTATTCTCACTGTACATTAGTCTTGTAACAATCTTACTTCTCCTCACAGAAATCTAAGGGGCATTCTTTTTTGCAGTGATTGTAATGCAAGGGCTTTCTTCCTCTCACGGTGACCAATGTTGGGATGTTCTTCCTTCCACTGGTCATACTTTCATCCACTGGATACCAGTGTAGAAGTGTTCTTCCTCCCACTGACCACCAATGTATGTCAGGGCTTTATGTGATGCTGACAACATAACATAATCCAAACCAAACTGCTCATTGTGTCAACAGTTCCCAGCTGCTAGGTAACTATTATACTGAAGTTCCTTTTTTAAGACAGGCTCAGTCAACTAGTGTTAGCTATATTCCATGTGCAGTAAAATATATGCAAAGAAAGGGTTTCATTTTTTCAAATTATCCTTTGTCCTGATGTTTATGTGTGTCTTGTAAGGCCAAACTTGTGCCACAGAAATTAACCGTTTGCCTACCAGCCGCCATCATTATACCTCCACAGGTTGGTGTAGGTGTAGGTCGGCCAGTTTAAGAGCTTTAGGAGGGACGCACGCACCGCCGGAGCCGGTGTGCTTGGCCGGGACCCGCGATCGCTCCTAGGGAACATAATGTCCCTATCCCCATGCCACAAAGCACGGATAATGGACATGAGAAATGATGCCGGGTGTCCCTACATACGCTCTGATAGAGTGGAGAAGTGAGACCCCAGAGCAGTTTAGGGGTCAAAGCATACAAGCATTGGATGGCCAGACCTACCAATTGCTGCATGCGCTGCCGCGCAAGGGAGACTGTTTTCAAATGAAAACTATGCTATCCCCGAAGGCGGAAGAGCAGAAGGGCACGGAGAGTCCCGCACCTGTACAAACCACTCTTAGTGCAGAACTGTGCGCTGTCCTGGGGGAGATTGTGACTCAGTGCAGAAGAGATCCCGGGGATTACCCGATGTCGGGGTACAGAAAACTCCGGATGTTTTCAGGGAGGAAACCTGTACCCTCGGGGGAAGAGGGATTTGAAGAGTGGCTAGATGGCGCCATGCAGGCTTTGGAAGAATGGGAAGTCCCAGAAGGTAGAAAGAAGCAAAGGATTGTTGAGAGCTTGAAGGGGCCTGCCTTAGAGGCCATTCGCAACTTGAAGACAAGCAGAAAAGATTGCACTGCACAGGATTACTTAGACATCCTGGAGAATGTGTTTGGTGGGACAGAGAAAATCACGGAGCTTACCTATCAACTGGAGCACTGTTACCAGAAGACAGGAGAGAAGCTATCGGAGTATATGGGACGTATAGACAAGATCCTGCATAGGATTATCCTGAAGAAGGGGATAGATCCGGGGAAAGTAGACGAGGCCCGTGCTCAGCAGGTGATGAGGGGAGCCCAACCCTTGGACCCTATTGCACTAGTACTATGCACCCGACAGGATGGGAAGAGCCTGGACTACCCCGATCTCATTCGGATGGTCAGAGAGGAAGAGGCCATGTTGGAAGAGAAACGGGAAAAACAAGTGATGGGGCACACAAAACTTCCAGTGGCAACGGTCAGGTCGGCCATAACCCCTGAAAGAGAGACAGAAGTAGATGCCCTGAAGCTACAGATATCCCAGATGATGGAGATACTGACATCTCTGGTGGCGAAAGAGGCGCCCAGTCCAAAGAAAGAAGTAAGCAGGAGAGAACTATTTCCAGTTGTTTCAACACCAGCATCCCTACCAGACTGGGGAGAGATGATCTGTTTTAACTGTGGGGGAGTTGGCCATATTGCAGCTGTATGTTCCAGTCCCAAGAAGAAGAAAACAGATAGCCACCAGCCGGCGGGAAACTCCAGAGGGCCCCGGTGAAGGAGTCAACCGGGTGCCCACCACTTTCAGTGAGCTCCAAGAAGAACAGGATGAAAAGAAAGAGAGGAGACCAAACTCCTCGGAGGGAACCCAGGGTTCCTCAACCAAGGTACACCCCAGAGAAAGGGGACAAGACCCCTCCGAAGAGACACAGTACTCCTAAGCGAGAACCTTTAAAAAAGAGAAATAACAATATCCCTCAGCGGGTTCGTACTCCCACAAAGTGGGAGAAAATCAATGCATACCAGGCTCAGGAAAGAATAAAGCGCAAATCTAGTTGGAAAGAGAAGAGTCCGCAGAAGAAGGTAGCATCAACTCGGCCCTACCCAGAAGAGCTGGTTGGTCCGAGTCCTACTGTACCCATCCAGGTGGAAGGGGTATACACACAGGCCCTCCTGGACACTGGAGCACAGGTGACCCTATTGTACAGGGACTTCTATGATAGATACCTGAGTCATTTGCCTATCCAGAAGATAGAGGAGCTGGAAATATGGGGCCTGGGAACTCAGAGTTTACCCTATGATGGCTACCTGCCCATACAATTGACCTTTGACCAATCCGTGGCTGGGAAGGCTGAAGTGTTTGACACCTTGGCAGTTGTGTGTCCTCGCCCGCCTGGAACCAGCAAGACTTCCCTGATTATAGGGACGAACACGGATCTAGTCCGAAGGCTTCTGACCCCCCTGGTAAAGAAGCAGAATCACTCAGCTCCCAAGATCCATCCCATGCTGAAGACGGCCTATCAACGACTGGTCTTAGAGCAGAAGACCCCAAGTGAGGGGATAGGGAAGGTGTGGAGACTTGGAAGAGAAGGAGCGGTGCTACAGCCCGGAGAGGTAGCCTGCCTCAGGGCCACTGTGAAGCTTACCTGGGAGCAGCCTGGCCCCTTTGTCATGCTGGAATCCGACCCAATGGAGGGTCACTCAGGCCTGGAAGTGATACCGGAAGTAATCCCAATCAAGGCACTGAAGAAGGCCCGAGGGAGAGTGCCAGTGAGTGTGAGGAACCCCACGGAGTGGCCCGTAGAGATCCCTGCCAGGATGCTGTTGGGACAGGTGAGCCCTGCTGTCCCAGTTGGCTGGTCGGAAGTGAAAGGGACGGGTGAAGGAGAAGATGTTTGGAAGAAACTCTCCATGGAAAACCCAAACCTACCTGGGGCTTGGAAGGAGAGAGCCAAGGCCCAGCTGACCAGATGGGAGAAGATTTTCTCCAAAGATGAGTTTGATGTGGGGTGTGCGAGGAGTGCCACCCGTCGAATCCGTATGCAAGAGGACAAGCCATTCAGGGAGAGAGTCAGGCGGGTTCCGCTGGCAGATCTGGAGGATCTGAGGGAACAGCTTGCGGAACTAAAGAAAACTGGAGTGATTCGGGAGTCCAGAAGCCCCTATGCCTCCCCAATAGTGGTTGTCCGGAAGATGAATGGGTCGTTGAGGCTCTGCATTGACTACAGAACTCTCAACAGAAGGACCATTCCTGATCAGTACACCACGTCAAGGATAGAGGATGCCTTACAGAGTTTGTCTGGAGTGGTTCAGCGTGATGGATCTCAAGAGCGGGTACTATCAAATCCCCATGCATCCAGAAGATAAAGAAAAGACCGCCTTCATAACCCCAGTAGGGTTCTTTGGGTTCAACAGGATGCCTCAGGGCCTGTCTGGAGCTCCTGCTACCTTTCAACGCCTCATGGAAAGGACTGTTGAAGACATGAATCTCATAGAAGTCCTTGTGTACCTGGACGATGTCATTGTCTTCGGAAAAACTTTGGAGGAACATGAAGCCAGATTGGAGAAAGTGTTGAGGAGGCTCAGTGAGGAGGGACTCAAACTTTCCCCCGAGAAGTGCCGGTTCTACCAGTCTTCTGTGAACTATCTGGGACATATGAGCTACATGTTGATGCCAGCCATGAGGGCCCAGGTGGAGTACTCTACCAGGAGTATGAAGATCAGCTGCGACCAGTGGCCTATGTGAGCCGGAGCCTGACCCCCTCGGAGAAGAACTACCCCACCCATAAGTTGGAGTTCTTGGCCCTCAAATGGGCAGTAGTCGACAAACTAAAAGACTACCTTTATGGGGCCGAATTTACTGTAAAAACAGATAACAACCCCTTGACCTACCTATTCACCCTCATAGAATGGAGAAGGGAGACCCCAGAGCAGTTTAGGGGTCACAGCATACAAGCACTGGATGGCCAGACCTACCAATTGCTGCATGCGCTGCCGCGCAAGGGAGACTGTTTTCAAACGAAAACCATGCTAACCCCGAAGGCGGAAGAGCAGAAGGGCACGGAGAGTCCCGCACCTGTACAAACCACTCTTAGTGCAGAACTGTGCGCTGTCCTAGGGGAGATTGTGACTCAGTGCAGGAAAGATCCCGGGGATTACCCGATGGCGGGGTACAGAAAACTCCTGATGTTTTCAGGGAGGAAACCTGTACCCTCGGGGGAAGAGGGATTTGAAGAGTGGCTAGATGGCGCCATGCAGGCTTTGGAAGAATGGGAAGTCCCAGAAGGTAGAAAGAAGCAAAGGATTGTTGAGAGCCTAAAGGGGCCTGCCTTAGAGGCCATTCGCAACCTGAAGATAAGCAGAAAAGATTGCACTGCACAGGATTACTTAGACATCCTGGAGAATGTGTTTGGTGGGACAGAGAAAATCACGGAGCTTACCTATCAACTGGAGCACTGTTACCAGAAGACAGGAGAGAAGCTATCGGAGTATATGGGACGTATAGACAAGATCCTGCATAGGATTATCCTGAAGAAGGGGATAGATCCGGGGAAAGTAGACGAGGCCCGTGGTCAGCAGGTGATGAGGGGAGCCCAACCCTTGGACCCTATTGCACTGGTACTATGCACCCGACAGGATAGGAAGAGCCTGGACTACCCCGATCTCATTCGGATGGTCAGGGAGGAAGAGGCCATGTTGGAAGAGAAACGGGAAAAACAAGTGATGGGGCACACAAAACTTCCAGTGGCAACGGTCAGGTCGGCCATAACCCCTGAAAGAGAGACAGAAGTAGATGCCCTGAAGCTACAGATATCCCAGATGATGGAGATACTGACATCTCTGGTGGCGAAAGAGGCGCCCAGTCCAAAGAAAGAAGTAAGCAGGAGAGAACTATTTCCAGTTGTTTCAACACCAGCATCCCTACCAGACTGGGGAGAGATGATCTGTTTTAACTGTGGGGGAGTTGGCCATATTGCAGCTGTATGTTCCAGTCCCAAGAAGAAGAAAACAGATAGCCACCAGCCGGCGGGAAACTCCAGAGGGCCCCGGTGAAGGAGTCAACCGGGTGCCCACCACTTTCAGTGAGCTCCAGGAAGAACAGGATGAAAGGAAGGAGAGGGGACCAAACTCCTCGGAGGGAACCCAGGGTTCCTCAACCAAGATACACCCCAGAGAGAGGGGACAAGACCCCTCCGAAGAGACACAGCACTCCTAAGCGAGAACCTTTAAAAAAGAGAAATAACAATATCCCTCAGCGGGTTCGTACTCCCACAAAGTGGGAGAAAATCAATGCATACCAGGCTCAGGAAAGAATAAAGTCCAAACACAGTTGGAAAGAGAAGAGTCCACAGAAGAAGGTAGCATCAACTCGGCCCTACCCAGAAGAGCTGGTTGGTCCGAGTCCTACTGTACCCATCCAGGTGGAAGGGGTATACACACAGGCCCTCCTGGACACTGGAGCACAGGTGACCCTATTGTACAGGGACTTTTATGATAGATACCTGAGTCATTTGCCTATCCAGAAGATAGAGGAGCTGGAGATATGGGGGCTGGGAACTCAGAGTTTCCCCTATGATGGCTACCTGCCCATACAATTGACCTTTAACCAATCCGTGGCTGGGAAGGCTGAAGTGTTTGACACCTTGGCAGTTGTGTGCCCTCGCCCGCCTGGAACCAGCAAGACTTCCCTGATTATAGGGACGAACACGGATCTAGTCCGAAGGCTTCTGACCCCCCTGGTAAAGAAGCAGAATCACTCAGCTCCCAAGATCCATCCCATGCTGAAGACGGCCTATCAACGACTGGTCTTAGAGCAGAAGACCCCAAGTGAGGGGATAGGGAAGGTGTGGAGACTTGGGAGAGAAGGAGCGGTGCTACAGCCCGGAGAGGTAGCCTGCCTCAGGGCCACTGTGAAGCTTACCTGGGAGCAGCCTGGCCCCTTTGTCATGCTGGAATCCGACCCAATGGAGGGTCACTCAGGCCTGGAAGTGATACCGGAAGTAATCCCAATCAAGGCACTGAAGAAGGCCCGAGGGAGAGTGCCAGTGAGTGTGAGGAACCCCACGGAGTGGCCCGTAGAGATCCCTGCCAGGATGCTGTTGGGACAGGTGAGTCCTGCTGTCCCAGTTGGCTGGTCAGAAGTGAAAGGGACGGGTGAAGGAGAAGATGTTTGGAAGAAACTCTCCATGGAGAACCCGAACTTACCTTGAGCTTGGAAGGAGAGAGCCAAGGCCCAGCTGACCAGATGGGAGAAGATTTTCTCCAAAGATGAGTTTGATGTGGGGTGTGCGAGGAGCGCCACCCATCGAATCCGTATGCAAGAGGACAAGCCATTCAGGGAGAGAGTCAGGCGGGTTCCGCTGGCAGATCTGGAGGATCTGAGGGAACAACTTGCGGAACTAAAGAAAACTGGAGTGATTCGGGAGTCCAGAAGCCCCTATGCCTCCCCAATAGTGGTGGTCCGGAAGAAGAATGGGTCGTTGAGGCTCTGCATTGACTACAGAACTCTCAACAGGAGGACCATTCCTGATCAGTACACCACGCCAAGGATAGAGGATGCCTTACAGAGTTTGTCTGGAGTGGTTCAGCGTGATGGATCTCAAGAGTGGGTACTATCAAATCCCCATGCATCCAGAAGATAAAGAAAAGACCGCCTTCATAACCCCAGTAGGGTTCTTTGAGTTTAACAGGATGCCTCAGGGCCTGTCTGGAGCTCCTGCTACCTTTCAACGCCTCATGGAAAGGACTGTTGAAGACATGAACCTCATAGAAGTCCTTGTGTACCTGGACGATGTTATTGTCTTCGGAAAGACTTTGGAAGAACATGAAGCCAGATTGGAGAAAGTGTTGAGAAGGCTCAGTGAAGAGGGACTCAAACTTTCCCCCGAGAAGTGCCGGTTCTACCAGTCTTCTGTGAACTATCTGGGACACATAGTGTCTGAAAAAGGAGTGGCTACAGACCCTGAGAAGTTGGAGGCAGTTACTTCATGGCCAAGACCCACAACAGTCACCGAACTTCGATCTTTCTTGGGGTTCTGCTCCTACTATCGAAGGTTTGTGGATGGGTTCGCCCGTATTGCGAAACCCCTAAACGAGCTGCTCAAGACAGAAGGGGAGGAAGATGGCTTGGGGCCCAGGAGGCCCGGTGAGTCAGTTCAAGACCAGTGGAACTCAAGGTGTGAAGAGGCTTTCAGAACCTTGAAGAGGAGTCTCACCACGGCCCCAGTTTTGGCCTATGCTGACCCCACCAGACCATATGAGCTACATGTTGATGCCAGCCATGAGGGCCCAGGTGGAGTACTCTACCAAGAGTATGAAGATCAGCTGCGACCAGTGGCCTATGTGAGCCGGAGCCTGACCCCCTCGGAGAAGAACTACCCCACCCATAAGTTGGAGTTCTTGGCCCTCAAATGGGCAGTAGTCGACAAACTAAAAGACTACCTTTATGGGGCCGAATTTACTGTAAAAACAGATAACAACCCCTTGACCTACCTATTCACCACCGCCAAGCTGGATGCAACTGGACACAGATGGTTGGCGGCGTTATCTGGATTCAACTTTAGCCTCAAGTACAGGCCAGGGGCTGGAAATAGGGATGCAGATGCCCTGTCCCGAAGATCTCATGTCATGGCCGATGATTGGGAAGACTGGACCCAAGTGGAGCCAGAAGGAGTGCGAGCCCTTTGTCAGGGGGCTGAACTCCAAGCTAGAGGAGGATCCAGAGCCGAAGAGATAGGGGTCACCACAGTGGGAGTCCCTAAACATTACTGTGGGGTAACTCGACTAGAAGAAGAGTGCCTACCGAAGCTGTCCAAGAAGGAGTTAAGGTGTGACCAATTGGAAGACCCCATGGGGAAATTGGTCCTGGAAGCATTGGAAAACAAGAGTCCAGAGGGACTTCGACATCACCCTTCCAAAGAGGCTCGCCTGCTGAGGAAAGAGTTAAATAAACTACAGGTGCATCAGGGAGTGGTCTACCGGAGGGGCCCCTCTGATAGCTCAGAAGATAAGTGGCAGTTGTTTCTCCCAGAGAAGCATCGGGAGACTGTGCTAATTGCCTTACATGACCAGCATGGTCACCTGGGAGCAGAGAGAACCTTCCACCTTGTCAGGGACCGGTTCTATTGGCCCTGTATGAGGGCTGAAGTGGAGGAATATTGCCATTCCGGTGCACGATGCATTCAGAGGAAGACTTTACCTCATCAAGCTGCCCCAATGGGCCATCTACAGAGTCAAGGCCCAATGGATCTGGTATGCATTGATTTTCTCTGCCTCGAACCCCAATTTGAGTGGATTGGGAAATGTTCTGGTGATAACCGATCATTTCACCCGTTATGCCCAGGCTTTCCCAACCAAAGACCAGAAGGCTTCTACCGTGGCCAAGGTGCTCCTAGAAAAATACTTTGTTCATTATGGATTACCACAGAGAATCCACTCAGACCAAGGAAGGGATTTTGAGAGTCGCCTGATCCGGAAGTTACTGGACTCTTTGGGAGTAGAGAAGACCAGAACTACACCATACCACCCTCAAGGAGATGCCCAGTCTGAGAGGTTTAACCGGACCCTATTAAACATGCTTGGAACTCTAGAGACAGAGAAGAAGCAGCATTGGAGCCAACACATATCAGCTCTGGTGCATGCCTACAACTGCACCACAAGTGATGTGACGGGTTTCTCCCCCTACCGGCTCATGTTTGGGAGAGAAGCAAGATTGCCGATGGATCTGGCCTTTGGCATTTCCCTAGACCATGCCTCTGCTGCCTCCCACAAAGGATATGTGGACCGACTGAGACACAGTTTGAAAATAGCTTACGAAAAAGCTCAGGCGGCCTCTGACCAGAGGGGGGCCCGAAACAAGCGGAACTTTGATCTGAAGGTTCGAGTACAAGACCTACAGCCTGGGGACCGTGTACTGTTACGCAATCTAGGGATCCCTGGAAAGCACAAGCTTGCTGATAGGTGGAGATCAGAGCCATATGTCATCTGCAGAAAGCTACCTGGATTGCCTGTGTATAAGTTAAAGCCAGAGGGGAGAGTGGTGCCCTTGAAGACCTGGCATAGGAATCACTTACTCCCACTCACTGAAGCAGTCAGAATACCTCCAGTGAGAGACTTACCTGAATCTGTTCCCATTCTGGATACCCCCAGACCCAACACTCGGTCCCAGACCTCCCGAGCTAGGGATGGACAAGACCCCCAACTGGCTGACGAAGAGAAAGGAGAACTTGAATGGCTATGGCCTTCCTCAACTCCAGGAAATTCCGCCATAGATCTTCCACTTACTGAGGATGTGGAAGATGGAACATTGAACCCAGAAGCTACAGAGTTCGTTCCATCCAGTGTTGTGCCCGAGTGCTGGGAAGATATCCCTGGCCTCTACTCAGAAGAGGAGGAGGTAGATGTTCCAGAACCAGTGATGCTGCCAGAGTGTGTTCCTAAAGAAGAGCCTGTGGCGCCAGAGCCTGAAATCCCAAGAGAACAGAGAGCTCGCAGAGTTGTGAGGCCTCCCAAGAAGCTAACTTACCCCCAAATGGGAAAAAGCTCAGAGGACTCTGTTATGACAGCTAGGAGAAGTGCTGAATGCTCTGACCCACCCACTGTTCATTTAGTGGGGGACAACCCCAGCTCACTCTCTGGCACAGTTAGACAGGTCGCCCTCACTGAAGCGACCTGTAGACAGGACAGCTCCCCACCCTATGATAATTGGTGGGAGGCTCCTCTGTCTATCTTATGTGAACGCATTGATTCAAAAAGGGTTTGTAGATCGAACAATGTCTTTGGGGACCAAAGATTCAAAGTGGGGGGAGTGTGTAGCGGGGGTGTTCCCCTTTTAGGGAAAAGACGGTTTCTGCCAGCAGAAGCCGGGGATAAGACTACCATTCCCAGAACCCCCCTTGGTCCCGGGAGGTTGGATGTTCTCAGCCCAGAGGCTGATGGGAGAGGTGATGTAAGGAGGAGAGAAGGCCCGCCTCTTCCTCTTCTGACGCGGGGACGAGAGAGAGAGGAGACACCTGTGCGGACCGGCACTGCTGAGGGCCTGAAGCCTGGGCCTTGCAGCGGACTGAGGGAGAGCCTCGCACCTCACTGTCAGCCTGAGCGGCACGGAGACTTTCGTCTGGCGGCAGTCAGTCGGACCGGGGACCGGAACGCAGGAGTTGTGGTGGACGAGGCCAGACACAGCCAGTGGAGGTTCCAGAACCAAGGACGGTATCCGGAGTGGTGAGCGAGCGAAAGCTCATCTTATGCTGTTGCTTTACACTTTATGCCTATTAGACTTCCAAGGCTATTACTTCAGTCTGCAGAAGATTGTTTCTTCCTTTGTGGATTACAAATACCTTGCTTAAACCTATATGTGCACCACCTCTACAGATCTTGTGCCGGTGAAGAATATTGTGTTCCCTCAAGGACTGAGCTCCATAGTTAGGGATCAGGCCTGGTCCGTTAGGTAGTCGCAATTAGATTGTCGCGCCTCAGGGGTGCTTAGGAAACGGTCGCTGCACGTGGCGCTCCGCCCCCCCCCCCCATTGCGGTTCAGTTATATTATTGTAATACATACTGCAGGGACCTGCTTATGTGTTGTAAGCCAAATGTTTGATGCATGTTACCACTTTTAAATTACCAGAAGTAAAGACAGTTATTTCAGCTAGAAGATTGTCTGTGAGTTTGAGTCCATCACACTTAGAGCATAAGTGATTTCATGTGTGCTGATATATATGTGTATTAACTGTGCCAGAGCGGGTAGAGCAGATTGCCTGGGGGGTTGGTGGAGCTGTACTCAGGGACCCAAATCAAAACTTGCGGCCCTCTTAAGTGGGGGTATCGCTACAGTGACCGAAAAGCACCGCTGTAACAGCGGTAAAGCGTTGCTAAAACGTTACCGCTAATGCCTGCACCGCTCCAGTGTGCAAGGGGTGTAAGTCTGAGCCAAGCTTGGCAAGCTGTTAATGCTTTAATTAATTAATTACTTCACCTAGTGTCCAATGGTAATAGGATAAGTTTGCCTTCCATTCTCAATTGTTAAGTGTGCTGCCAGGACAGGCTTACAAAATAGTGACATACATTTTCCCTGATCACATTTCAAAGGCTCATGTAAAATAGGGCGAATGAGCCAGAGGTAGGCTTTAAAATCACCCTTCAAGGGCGATTTATTTAAATTGCTGTGCACCATCTGTCACAGTGTACACGTCAGCCCCTGTGGCACCATCTGCCTCTCAAACAGGTCCTGTATCTGCTGCTGTAGAGACAGGTTTACTTGTTGCTGTCCTTCTAAAAAGACCTGGTGAAGTTCAAGTGATTGTAAAGGATCGTTTTTAATTTTTTTTAAATAACAAACATGTCATACTTACCTCCACTGGGCAGCTCATTTTGCACAGAGTGGCCCCAAACACCCTCCTCCTCTGGGGTCCCCCCGCGGCTTTCGCAAGGTCCTCCCCGCATCAGATAACCCCCTAGGAGAAGCTCTCTCCCAAGCGGGTTACCTTGCGGGCACGCTCCCGATTCCAGCATTTGCATCCACAGACACGAATGCCGGACTCGGCCCCGCCCCCGGCACCCGCATCATTGGATTTGATTGACAGCAGCGGGAGCCAAAGGCTGCTCTGCAATAAATCTATCCAATCAAGAGCCGGGACACTGTGGAGAGAGGGACAGGGCATCCCCACCGAGGAGATGAAGGGGCTCAGGTAAGTAAAATGGGGGGCCGGTGACTGCCAGGTGTTTTTTCACCTTAATGCATAGGATGGATTAAAAGGTAAAAGGTAAAAAAACACAAGGGTTTACAACCCCTTTCAGTAAGCTGTCTTATTTTGCTATAGCTGATTAATCTGCGTTTGGTTAGCATTTACCAACAAATTTTAGAAGCTCCTCAATTTTATTCAACAATAGGTGTCCCTGTCTTTAAGGTGCTGCCTGCAACCAAATTGTAAGAAGGGGCATGCTCAGCTGGTAGTGACAGCAGTAAACCATGCATGACAGGGACACCCAAGCACAGTCTAAATAAGGCTGCCTGCACTTTTATACAACAAGGCAGAAAACTAACACAGTTTTAGTGTTGGAGGGCTTTGTACAGCAAGTCCATAGCATAAAGAAACTAAACATGTGCTTGTCTAAGTAACCAATTAAATTAAATTCAGTTCCTGAATAATAGGGTCACCCCTATTGGGTCTGTCAAAGCGAACAGACAGCACGTGTATCTTTTTAGTGTCCTGTCAGCAATCAGTCATTTTACCCAGGGGAAGCCTCCTTAGGCCCCTTTCACACGTGCGGACCGTATGTCCGTTTTTCATCCATCCGTTTTCGGATGAAAAACGGACATACATGCATCCCTATGGGATAGCGGGTGTCAGCGGATGAGCATCCGCTGACACACGCTATCGTCCGCCTCCGCTATTGTCCGATTCTGCAGACGGAGGAAAACCCTATTTTTCCATTCGTCTGCAGAGCGGATCGGATGAACACGGACAGACGGTCCGTGTTCATGCGATCCCCCATAGAGGAGAGCGGAGATCTGACAGGGCGGTCCCTGCACAGTGTGCAGGGACCGCCCTGTCATCCGCCAGCTCAGCGGGCATAAGCTGAGCGATCCCGCTGAGCAGCAGATCTTCACGGGGCGGATCAATACGGATCCGTCCCCTGTGAAAGGGGCCTTAGAGAAAGAACCTTTAGAATTATGTCCCATACACACGTTCCGATTATTGTGCGACAGATCGTTTGCATATTGTTGCATACAACCAAGATCGAATACAACAGTGCAAAATGTGTGTAAGATTTTTGTCATACGATTCTGGAAAAATCTTCTGCTGTGCGTAGCTACGTATTTTCAAAGATGTGCCCTTCTGGTTTATTTTCGTGTTTCCGAGCATGCGTGGTGTTTGTCGAACAACTTTTATTGGACGCATACTGTACTGATTACACGATTGTCGTATGATGGGCTGTCGTCCGACCAAAGTTTTCCTGTTTGTCCCTTCGGATTTGGTTGGATGGACTATCGTGATCAGCTTTCGAAAGCTGCGTGCTAACGATCAGATTATCGAACGATCTGTCCGAAAGCGACTTTTGTTGTCCGATAATCGGAACGTGTGTACGGGGCATAAGTCAGCTCACATACAGTATATAAAGGCCTGTGCACAGCTGAAACAATAAAGAGGACCGAATCTTCATACAGCCAGATTGAAGATTGTGCGAGTGATAACAGGAGGATTGAACATGGCAGCAGATTCTAATCTATAATTTAGAAAAGAAAAAAGAGGTCTGGCTACCAGGTAAGATATTAGGGTTGCCACCTTATCCCTGGAGTCCTGGAGCCTAAAAGCTTTGGGTGGAAATAAGCCTCCATTCCTAGGTTCATAGGGTTGCCACCTCATCCCTTTAAACCCAAACACATATGAATTACACAGGCTCTGAGGCTAATTTAATGCAGATAAGGCACCAAGTGAGTTTAATTAGCCACAGAACCTGTGTAATTATTTATGTGTTCGGGTTTAAGGCTCGATTCAAATCTATGCATTTTGCTTTTGAGTGTTTTTGCAGTGCTTTTTGCGGTGCTTGCCACATTTTTGGACATGCGTTTTTAACGCGATTTTGCCGCAACCACAGTGTAAAAAAAAACGCAAAAAGCAAATCGCGGCAAAATCGCTGTAAAAACGCAGTACTTGCGTTTTGGATGCGGGTCCATTGACTTCTATTACATGCAAAACGCTGCATTTTGCATGAAAAAAAGTCCCTGACCCTTTCCAAAAACGCAGAGGCACAAAAATGCATTGATGTGAACATGTTCCATAGGAACCCATGTTAAAAGATTGCCCTGCATTTCTGCAAAATGCATCAAAAAACGCATTAGTGTGAATCAAGCCTAAAGGGATGAGGCTCCAGGACTCAGAACAAGACTTTAAGATTAAAGATTCTGAGAAAAACAATATTTTTTACTTTTTGCTATAATAAATATCCCCAAAAATATATAAAAAAAAAACGTTTTTTTTTCCTCAGTTTAGGTCGATGTGTATTCTTCTACATATCTTTAGTAAAAAAAAAATCGCAATAAGCGAATATTGATTGGTTTGCCTAAAAGTTATAGTGTCTACAAAATAGGGGATATATTTATGGCATTTTTATTATAATTTTTTTTTTTATTAGTAATGGCGGCGATCTGCTATTTTTTATCGTGACTGCAACATTATGGCGGACACATTGGACACTTTTGACACTATTTTGGGACCATTGTCATTTATGCAGCGATCAGTGCGACACTGGCAGGAAAGGAATTAAACACTAGGGGTGATCAAGGGGTTAAGTGTGTCCCAGGGAGGGATTCTAACTGTGGGGGTGGGATTCTAGGCAGAACGGGGAAATGCTTTGTTTATATAGGCATCTCCCCGTTCTGCGGCTTCGTGACACGATCACGGGCTACCACTAACACGACAACAATCACTGCTCCCGATGACAGGGAGCAGTAGATCCCTGTCATGTCACTAGGCAGAACGGGGAAATGCTTTGTTTATATAGGCATCTCCCCGTTCTGCGGCTTCGTGACACGATCACGGGACACTGGCAGACATCAAGTCTACCGGACCCGTGGGCAGACAGATTAGTGGGTGTAAACAAAACAGCTGCTAGGCAAGACCCCACCATGGCTCCACCAGCAGGAAGAAAGAAATATGAAGCAAGTTTCAAGCTGAAGGTTGTAAACTTTGCCAAGGAACATAACTGTGCTGCTGCAAGACAATGTGGAGTAACAGAAAAGATGGTCCGAGACTGGAAAGCAAATAAAGATGCATTAAAGAGTATGCCAAGGAGTAAGTGTGTATTAAGAAGGGGGGTAGTCTTATATACGGCGAGTATAGCCCAAATGTTTTACCTGGAAAATTAGGGGGTTGTCTTATACGCCCAGTCGCCATATATGCCGGCGTATAAGGTACTTCGTTTTAACAGGCATTAAACCTGGAGTCGCTCACCATGTGTAGGTGAGAAACCTGTGTGTGTGTGTGTGTGTGTGTGTGTGTATGTATATATATATATATATATTATATATATATATACATATACAGTATCTCACAAAAGTGAGTACACCCCTCACATTTTTGTAACTATTTTATTATATCTTTTCATGTGACAACACTGAATAAATTACACTTTGCTACAATGTAAAGTAGTAAGTGTACAGCTTGTTTAACAGTGTTTAACAGTGTAAATTTTCCCTCCCCGGTGTCATGTGACTCGTTGGTGTTACAAGGTCTCAGGTGTGAATGGGGAGCAGGTGTGTTTAAATTTGGTTTATCATTCTCACTCTCTTATACTGGTCACTGGAAGTTCAACATGGCACCTCATGGCTAAGAACTCTCTAAAGGATCTGAAAAAAAGATTTGTTGTTTTACATAAAGATGGCCTAGGCTATAAGAAGATTGCCAAGAAGACCCTGAAACCGAGCTGCAGCACGGTGGCCAAAACCATACAGCGGTTTAACAGGTTCCACTCAGAACATGGTCAACCAAAGAGGTTGAGTGCACGTGCTCTGTGTCATATCCAGAGGTTGTCTTTGGGGAAATAGATGTATGAGTGCTGCCAGCATTGCTGCAGAGGTCGAAGGGGTGGGGGTCAGCCTGTCAGTCCTCAGACCATACGCCGTGTACTGCATCAAATTGGTTTGCATGGCTGTCGTCCCAGAAGGAAGCCTCTTCTAAAGATGATGCACAAGAAAGCCTGCAAACAGTTTGAAGACAAGCAGACTAAGGACATGGATTACTGGAACCATGTCTTGTGGTCTGATGAGACCAAGATAAACTTATTTGGTTCAGATGGTGTCAATTGTGTGTGGCGGCAACCAGGTGAGGAGTACAAAGACAAGTATGTCTTGCCTACAGTCAAGCATGGTGGTGGGAGTGTCAGGGTCTGGGGCTGCATGAGTGCTGCCGGCACTGGGGAGCTACAGTTCATTGAGGGAACCATGAATGCCAACATGTACTGGACATACTGAAGCAGAGCATGATCCCCCTCCCTTCAGAGACTGGGCCGCAGGGGAGTATTCCAACATAACGATCCCAAACACACCTCCAAAATGACCACTGCCTTGCTAAAGAAGCTGAGGGTAAAGGTGATTGACTGGCCAAGCATGTCTCCAGACCTATTCCCTACATCTGTGGGGCATCCTCAAACAGAAGGTGGAGGAGCGTAGGGTCTCTAACATCCACTAGCTCCATGATGTCGTCATAGAGGAGTGGAAGAGGACTCCAGTGGCAACCTGTGAAACTCTGGTGAACTCCATGCCCAAGATGGTTAAGGCAGTGCTGGGAAATAATGGTGGCCACACAAAATATTGTCACTTTGGGCCCAATTTTGACATTTTCACTTAGGGGTGTGCTCAATTTTGTTGCCAGCGGTTTAGACATTAATGGCTGTGTGAGTTATTTTGAGGGGACAGCAAATTGACACTGTTATACAAGCTGTACACTCACTACTTTACATTGTAGCAAAGTGTCATTTCTTCAGTGTTGTCACATGAAAAGAAAATATTTACAAAAATGTATGGGTGTACTTACTTTTGTGAGATGTGTATGTACACAGCCATTCGCACTTGAGCATGTTCTGACATGTTTTAACTTTCACTTGCCTGGACAGTTATTTCTGTGCTTAAGGAGTAGTAGAAAGAAATAACACGTGTGTGTGTGTGTGTGTGTTGCACTGTTGGTGGAAAATGAGTGACACAAATCTGGAGCAGCAGATTAACATCAAATTTTGTGTGAAAATTGGCAAAAGTGTGAGTGAAACTTTAGACTGTTACAACAGGCTTATGGTGAACATCCCAAGAAGAAATCAAGTGTTTTTGAATGGCATTGGCGGTTTAAGGAGGGGTGGGAAGATGTCTATGATGACGCAAGAAGTAGGCAGCCAAAAACGCAATGGACAGATGGAAATGTGGATAGAGCGTGAACCCTTGTATGCTCAGATCAAAGATCTGAAGATCGTGTGAATGATGGCAGAAGAGTTGAACATGAGCAGAGAAACAGTGCGACAGTTTCTAACAGAGGATTTGGGAATAAAAGAGATTTCTGCAAAGATGGCGCCTGGAATCTTGACAGAAGATTAAAAAGAAGGTTGTATTTTCATTTGATCTTTTGAAGAATGCAGAGTTGTTTGATAGGGTTATTACCGGGCCATTCCAGGAATTAAATCCCCACACCTCGTATGTATATTGCACAGAACACCGGAAATGTGTCCTGGATGGCAGGTATGTTTCCCCGATATTTGAGTTGTGGACCCTTTTTTAAGGGGGACAGTTCCTGAGACATTGCGGTACTCGGGTTCTCACCCATGCAGGGTGAGGTGTCCCGGGTTAGGTTTAGCTGGAGAGCACTGACTTCACTACTCTCTGGATTGCTAAATTTGTATTAGGGACCCAGGATTTCAGAGGTTCAAGGAGACTTGGGTGGGAAGAGCCTCAAAACACTGACTACCAGGACTTTGGTCCTGAAGGGGTTGAGTCCCAAGTGAGGGAGGCTTAAAAGGCATCAGAGGGAAATTGGCACCTGTGTCAGGGAAGTGAGTGTCAGAGAGGCTCACAAGCTGTGTGGCAAGTGTCAGACAAGATGAGACACAATCTGCTAATCCCCTGTGTGGCCTGCCTGGAACCCTTACTATGGAGTAGCCTAACCTCTGTTTGGGAAAGAAGATTAGTGGTAAGCCTACAGTTTAGTTTGGGATACGAGGATTTGGACTGTTTATTGACTTTGGCAGAATTAAACTGTCTTTTTGTTTAAGCGTGATTGAAATAAATGAACTGTTTTGCTTTCACCAAACTGGCTGGCGGTCATTCCAGAACTACCCCAGATTACAATATATATATAAAATCTATTATTATAGAAGACCACGTTTAAGCCTGTCCCCACAACCTGTCCACTAAATACTGCATTATGGAAAAAGAAAAAAAAAAACATTGAAAGAATATCATTACTGGGCCTCACAGAGGAATCTTGGGAAAACTCAGGACCTCAATTTTCAGGGAAGGATGCTACTGCACTGTGCAGGATCATGCTTCAGCAGTATTTGGGTTGTTGTTTTTCCAGAATTGTGCAAGAAGACCCACTGATGTCACCTCATCTCAGCAAGCCCATTGAAAGCCTGGGAGTAAGGTATTTCTCTTTCTCATCCACTGTGGGACACAGGAATTCATAGACTGTTAGGGTTATACTGACACCTATAGGTAAAATGGACACTGGCAACAAAAAAGCCATGGGTCAGCACAAGATAACCTAGTCCACAACCACCATTCCTCAGCCTTTTTTCTAATTTTTTCAGCTAAGTGGACATATTTTCTTCAGCTCTACTGTTCTCTATTCACTTGGAAGATTTTTCTGCTATCAACAGCTGCTTGTAGATCAAATCTGGATTATTTAAATCCTTGAAGTCTGTCCAGTCAGCTCAGTACTGGTAGATTCTATAGGTGCCAATTGCCCAGGATTTGCCTGACAGTCCGCAAACTTGGCTCTTTGTCCCACCAATGCCGTGTCTTTGGCCATGTCCCAGGATCTCCCTACAGCACACACACTGGTGGCACCTCACAGGGACAAACATAACCTTTCCCTGGGAGCTCCACGCACAATCAGGGTGTCATACCCTGATTGTACATGGAGCTCCCAGGGAAAAATGTTTGTTCCTATGAGAGACAAACATAACTATACCCTGACCTATGATGTTCACATCCATTGTTGCTTAGCGCATCGTCAAGGGAGGGAGACTGGTGGCAATCCCGCACATGGCAATCTCCTGCAGGCAGGAAGAAAGGAAGATCTGTCCTCCAGGCTTCATAGCAACAAAATGTGAAATGGATAAGTAAGGATCAATAAAAACACAGTGCCTTATAAACTTGGTACATTGGTCATACATCACTACTGAACATGGACAGTGAACTAATGCCTAGTTTCACTTGCACATTATCAGAATATCACAAATGTATACATTTCTTTGACATAAAGGACCAGGTGGAATCTGGCCCTGGAATCAGAAGTCCAGCATTTCCATCTTTTGAAAGATTCTTATGATAGATGACAGCTTATCAGGCTGAGGGACAGGCCTTGGGTCCCTGTCTGTGCAAGGGAATTGGTAATTTCAGGAGTATTGTCTCCTGATCAACATTGTAGTACATTTGGGTAATTCGGATGCCTCTGCAGCATTGGGGCTATCCAGCTGGAAGGTCATCTGATCTGAATTTAGTCAGACAACAAAATGGAAGTGGCATATACCATCTATCAAGGGGGAACTAGAAATTTCACTGTGGCAAGATAGGTAGAATGGCCTCCAGGTTTAACAACTAATAGACTGGTATGTCTTGGGTACAGGGATCATTTAGCAGATGTTCAAGTGGTTCCATAGGATCAGCACACCCAGTTTTTTGACTTTTTCCTTCTTTGTAACTTCTTCCTCGTCAAGATGGAGGCCAATGATGATCCTCATTGCTCTGGCCTGGTTCAGATACATGTATACCAACCTGGTAAGACTCTTGGTGAATGCTATATGGGCTTGAGTACATTGTCAGAATCCTGTGTCTCAAGGCCTGATCTACCATCCTTCTTCACGGTAGCTCTCCTACCCGATCACTGACTGTTAAAGCTTAGGTTTTTATATAGATGGTCATCTCTGAATCCGTGATTCCTACAATGCTTCAAGGTTAGAAGGCTACTAAGACTATCATTGGAAGGGGAAATCATATTTCAGTTTGGCCTGGACCTGTGTTTAGCTTTCAATACTATCTAGAGTAAAGTTTCTGTTTTGTTTTCAGAATCTATTGGCTTTTCACTCCTTGTTCGAGAACTTTGTACAGGGGAACCCCCATGTAGCTCCCCCCATCTGTTCCCATACGGCTCACTAGGATTTGAATCTGGTTCTCTTTTTGCTTCAATAAGCAATAAGGAGTAACGTTAGGGGATAATAACATTTTTGAGTTGGTTATTTTTGCTCCAAAGTGTGGAAAAAGCATCTTTGCCAATTAAATAATGGCAATAAACATTTATTGAAACACTATATGTTGCAAAAAGTTGAAAAAAATGCCAGTTTTTAGAAGCTTAAAATCAATAGTATAGTGCATTATAGAGGGGATTTACTAAAATGGGAGCAAGCAGAATCTGGTGCAGCTGTGCATGTTAACCAATCAGCCTCTAACTTCAAATTGTTCAATTAAGCTTTGACAATAAACCCTAGAATTGATTGGTTTCTATGCACAGCTGTACCAGAATCTGTGTGCTCCACTTTTAGTAAATGTGCCCCTATGTTTCTTGCTGCATTTGCAGTAACATATTTGTGCTGTTTTCTTTTAGTTTTAAACGTATTTTTAATACAAATAAATCCCTTTCTTTAAAAAAAATTGACATGAATACATGGTGCCGCTGGAACAAACTACAATTTCCAACATGAAATGAGAATTGTAGCTGTCAATTACGGTAACTCTATTGTGGGTGGAATTATGGGTGTGAATAAGTATGACAGACCAGATTCTTCTGGCCCATTAATCCTCTACCATTATGTCATGGTGGGCAGGACAAAGCAGGAATCTGATATACCCAGGACCTCCAGCCAGCAGTTATGTCATTAATTTGCTGCTGGTAAGAAAAGAACTACAGGGGGATGTCAGGAATATTGTGCCAGCCATCAGACTTGTGCACAAATGCATAAGCATACATGTTTATGTGCATTCTGTGCCTCATTATCACACGTGCATCACAGATTGTGCAGCAGCATGTGTGCATGTCTACCACAGACATTGGTGCCAAGCGGGCTATTAAAACTTTTAAAAGTTCTTTATAGGCTCATTGCTGAATGGTCTTTGTATACCTCTGTGATTCCTGATTCTAAACTTGTGCCAGACCTTTGTCGCTGACCCATCTTTCACCTTACCTACATTTGGATATCCTCTGCCTGACCACAATTCTGCCTATTAACTTGGTACTACACTGCCTGCACATTGCCAACTTCTGCTTGTTCCTGAAATAGTTTCTGCCTACAATTTTGTGTTTTACTGTTCATCTGCTACCAACCCTGACCTGTGACCTGACTTCCCTTAAATTTGAACTTGTGCAATACCAGCTGTAATCCTGCACATTTGATACCAGCGCCTCCAGTTCCACTCACCAGTTCTGGCACCCAGACACTTGTGCCCTCCCATCACCATTGCAGGCTATGTCTTAACTCCTACCATTGCTTGGATGGGAATCGTGCAAGAGGCCACTGCATCCTTTTTGGCTCCTCATACAGGTACTTGGCAGGGGATGCTATGCAACCAGTGGCCTATGGTCTTACAGACAGAAAATAAGGAACACTGAGCCCTTATTACGCAGTGGCTTCAGCATTGTATTATAAAGAAGACCATATTTGTTGAAGGTAAAACATGTCATTCCTAAAGCTGCCTTAAACTTTCTGGCCATAGTTTAACTTTAACCCAAGAGTACCTAGGATCAGTTGATTAATTTAATGTAAAGTACTGCAGTTATAACTTCACTGGCTGCATTCTGCTTCTCGGTCAGTTACTCGCTATGTGGTAAAGGAAAAATGAGGATGACAGCTGGGCAGCTCTTAAACAAAAGGTAAAAATGTAACATATTACAGATTACCTGTCCTTAGATAAGGTGGCAACATTCATTTTTTTTTTTTTTTACCTATTGTCTCTGGGTAGCGATCCTCGCTTATTGTACAAAGCCATGATTCTCACCCCGGATGGACTTTAAACATGTCTTCCTCTACACATCTCTATTACATGGGATTTGGGGGGGGGGGGGGGGGTTGGTTTACAGAAGGAACAAAACATTGACACAGGAAGTGACAAGAACACTGTATTTCTGGCAAGTTCTACAAATATTTGTATGTGCTTATAGTATTCTTTTCCTTGAAAAATAAAGCAGTTATAGACACCTCACATCTAAGGACTGATAAGCTGCAGTATATTACAATGTTTTCATGGGTTTAGATATACTAATAAAGGTACCAATGACAGTCTCCATTATTCGATCCTGGCATGTTTAGGTATATATTTGTGTAAACATGCATGACTGTATAACTGCAAAAAAAAAATGCTGTAGTAAAACTTACCTGTGCCTAACAATTCATATATTCAGTGCAGGACTCCAGGCAAATGGTTAATACACAGCTTAATACACAGCTGAAATAAACTAATATTTACAGTTTTAGCTGCCAAAGAGTTTGTAATTCTGTACAGCATAAAGGTGATCCAGAAAGTTGTTTCAGGTAGTGGTAAGTGATCCTTTCTGTTTAAGAGTTGTGTAAATTATAAGACTGGTTGAACAAAATGTCAAATCCTTTGGCAAATAAAACCACAAAATGTGAAGCTCACCAATATATTTATCTGTTTGCCTGGAGTTCCTATTTAACAGCATGAGCTTTCCCATTGCTCCTACAACAGTTTCTTCTGACATCTGTTCCAAGTATTTTAGAACATTATCATGTTGTGTTTTATTCTATCTGCAGATTTGTAAGGGACATCCACATCAAACCACAGGAAAAAAATGCCCACATGGAATTCAATTTCTATCTATCTATCTATCTATCTATCTATCTATCTATCTATCTATCTATCTATCTATCTATCGTTCATTCGTTCGTTACTGAAACGCTTCACGAAATTGTTGAACATTGTTTAACTTGAGATAATTGTTATTAAAGACTTTTATAATATAATTTGCAATAACAGTAAAGATGATCCTAAAATAATTCAATCACAAACATAAACCGATTCTAAGGCAAAGTACATACAGTTTTATAGCAAAACATAAACAGCAGTAATAAGAAACAGTGAAGATCACTCCTCCATGATCATCCTTAATATTCAATATTAAGACAATATTCATTTTTATTTTTTATTTTTTTTTTGGTTTTCTTTCTTTCTCCTTTTTTTTTAACAATTGTTAATTAGAAAACATCTTCACTGCAGCTGCATTTTGGAAAATAGCTAAAGGTGGTATTGCTTTTAAAATCTAAATAATTGCACCTTTGTAATTGTTACTATCCTAATGGTTACTGTTCTGTTTCCTAAAAGGTATACTAATTAATATTACAAATATATATAATGTATTTTCAAACACATTTTTCACTATCTTTAAAAGTTAAAGTAGATAACTTTAGAATCACAATTTAATGCAGTCCTATTTGATGTCTATTTCCATTCTATGACTATATTATTCTGTGGGGTTCCCTATGACTGTCTGCTGTCTCATTGGACCATCCATATGCCAGGTATGTGGACTGTAAATCAATGCCCTAATATTTGTATTAGGGCAATGTAACAATCCTCATGCCTTCTCCAAACTGCCTTTGCCAATGCATAATGTATTATTGCTTTTTGTGTATGCAACACAATGCTTGTATCACGTCTTTGCTTTATCAACTATTGTTAAGCAGGCATTGCATAAATAAAAGTCGGTACTTACAAGAAAGTGGGGTACCAGGGTCTTGTGAGTGAAGATTTAGGAACCGCTTCGCAGACAGAGAGATAATCCTCTGGCCAGTTAGTGAATGTGGAATTCTTTGCAGACCCTTATATACACTCGCGAGCCATTCAAACAATAGAACAGCTATTATGACTAAGACACTTCATTCATTCTCTAGAACCAGTTGCCAGTTAATTTCCAGATTAAATGTCGATTCTCAGGAGTGTCATCATCTGTCATTGCCATGAAAAAGCTAAGATGGTAAAGAGAAGACTAAATATATTAAAATATGTATTCACAAACTTACATAATTTTATATCTCTGTAATTCTGATGGTAGGGCAATGAATTTCAATATTTAATCTTCACTAATCAAATGATAGCTGGAGTCTGATTGCTATGATTACTCTGCATATTTTTTAAATGATCGCTAATGTGGTACACCGTTAAACACTCGTTGTGCCAAGTAGATACACAGTGAACAAGTCAGTCATGTAAAAATGACCAGTAGTTTTCTTGTTAAAAAAAAAGGGCCAGTAGTACTGTAGCTGAAAAATGAAGTATGAACTGACAAACTAAATTTAAAGCTACAAGTACACGGATGAATTGTAAAATTATATGCTTGGAGGGGCTGAAGAAAATGCTGATTTGCTAAATACAGTGGGGAAAATAATTATTTGATCCTTGCAGATTTTGTAAGTTTGCCCACTTACAAAGAAATTAAGGTTCTATAATTTTCATTATAGGTGTATTTTAAATGGTAAGGACAGAAATCAACCAAAAGTCCAGAAAAAACACACGGCTAGATAGAATGGGCTACAAGACCATCAGCAAGAAGCTTGGTGAAAAGGAGACAACTGTTGGAGCGATTATTTGCAAATGGAAGAAATACAAAAAAACATCAATCGCCCTCGGTCTGGAGCTCCATGCAAGATTTTGCCTCATGGGGCAAGGATGATTACGAGAAAAGTTAGGGATCAGCCCAGAACTACACAGGAGGAACTTGTGAATTATCTCAAGGCAGTGTGGACCACAGTGACCAAACAAGCCTTTGGTAACAATATGCCGCCATGGATTGAAATCCTGCAGCGCCGGCAAGGTCCCCCTCCTCAAGAAGGCATATGTACAAACCCATCTGAAATGTTATAAATTGAGTTGCAGTTCAGTGAGTAAAATAAGTATTTGATCCCCAAGCAAACCATGACTTAGTACTTGGTGGCAGGCACAGAGATAAGACGTTTCTTGTAGTTGGTGACCAGGTTTGCACACATCTCAGGAGAGATTTTAGTTCACTCTTCTTTACAGATCTTTTCTAACTCCTTAAGGTTTCTTGGCTGTTGCTTGGCAACTTGAAGTTTCAGCTCCCTCCATTAAATATCTATAGGATTAATGTCTGGAGACTGGTTAGGCCAATCCATGACCTTAATGTGCTTCTTCTTAAGCCACTCCTTCGTTGCCTTGGCAGAATGTTTTGGGTCATTGTCATGCTGGAAGATCTACTATCCACGACCCATCTTCAGTGTTCTGGGTGAGGAAAGAAGGTTCTCATCCAAGATTTTACAATACATGGCCCCGTCCATTGGCCCCTCAAAGCGGCAAAGTCGGCCTGTACCTTAGAGTAGATTTAATGCCAAAGAGCTCAATTTTGGTCTCACCTGACCACAGCACTTTCTCCCAATCCTTCTCTGAATCCTTTAGATGTTCATTGGCAAACTTCAGACGAGTATGTACATGTGCTTTCTTGAGGAGGGGGACCTTGCGGGCGCTGCAGGATTTCAATCCATGGCGGCATATTGTGTTACCAATGAATTGTTTGGTTACTGTGATCCCAACTGCCTTGAGTAGAAACTAGAAACAAAAGAGAACTAAAGTGAGACTTTATTCACATACGTTTCATATAAAGTCCCACCTAGCTCCCTTCCCCTCTCCCCCCCCCTTTTTTCCCCCCAACTGCCTTGAGATCATTCACAAGTTCCTACCATGTAGTTTTGGGCTGATCACTAACTTTTCTCATCATCATCCTTACCCCATGAGGCAAAATCTTGCATGGAGCTCCAGACCGAGGGGAGTATTTCTTCCATTTGCAAATATTCGCTCCAACAGTTGTCTCCTTCTCACCAAGTTTCTTGCTGATGGTCTTGTAGCCCATTCTAGCCTTGTGCGGGTCTACGAGGTTGTCCCTGACATCCTTTGACAGCTCTTTGGTCTTACCCATAATGGTGAGTTTTAATGGAAGAAAGAGATTCTGTGGACAGATACTTATTTTACTCACTGAGCTGCAACTCCATTTATAACATTTGTATCATGTGTTTTTTTCTGGATTTGTGGTTGAAATTCTGTCTCTATCATTTAAAATACACCTATGATAACAATTAAAAACCCTTCTTTTCTTTGTAAGTGGGCAAACTTACATAATCAACAGGGAATCGAATAATTATTTTCCCCACTATAAATCATAATCCCCTCAATAGAGGGTGACTCGCTTAAGTTATTCTGTGTATGTACAGTATATAGCTAGAATTAAAGTGTATTTAAAGGCAAGACTTTTTTTATTTTGAATGCAATAAGGAAGGGTTAGATCCACTGTCCCAGCCAGGAAGATTGTCAGATATAAAGTCAGGAGAAACCCAACATTTCAGAGTTTTTTGTCACTAAAGCTGGAGGTGAGGATAAATGATCAAATGGATACAAATATTCCAATGACAACTGTTTTAAGTCACCTTACTTTGGGAAGATTTCCTTTCATTTTGAGTTGTGTCTCCAGGACAAGAAGTTGGTTTAGAGAGGGACTCTCTGATATAAGTTAGGATTCCTCAGCAGTGCTACTGCTCTTAATAATTGTGCTTTTTTACAGTACGATTGCATTTGTGAGTTGTGTTCATTACAATTCTGTGTTTAACACAGTTTTTATAATACACTATATTGTCAGTGAGTTCAGGTACTGCCCCATAAGGACAAAGGGGCCTCTGGAAGCATAAGAACCGAATCAACCAGGTTAAGGGTAGCTTAACAAGTGGAGACTTGTTACCAATATCTTCTGATTCATAAGCAAAATGATGACAGCATCAACAAGCTAGGGAACCAACATGGACTGTCACCACCACCAAATGAGCAATGCGGACACTTGCAGTTGAGTTTAGTCATAGACATTTCTGGATCCTCCAGGGAGAAAGAACAAATCCATCAGGCAGTGGTGGTCCTGGCACATGATAACCGAGTGGATTAGACTACCTCCTGAATTTACACCTTTTGGAGGCATCCTAGCCTGTTTCCAAGTATCTAGCTTACAGTTGACCAGTGGCATTCAAGCCCATCTAGTCCTACTGAGAATTCTAATTAGCAACCCTGAGGATATACGCAACATTGACAGATAGGCCTAAGTTCATCTCAGCCCTGGGCAACTTTGTGGCTAAATGCTATAAAAACAGCCCTTCCTAAACTGGTTGTGGTTACCAGAGAATGAGGACCTTTTAAGGAAAACCAGCCTGTGTCTACTATGCAGAAATCGGATAGGTGGAGGTCCCTGAGACCCAGAACAAGCAAAAGATTACAGAAAGCTTAAAGAAGAGCTCTAGGCTCCTTCAGAAAAAATAATTAAAAGTCAGCAATTACAAATACTGTATCTGCTGACTTTTAACATAAGGACACTTACCTGTCCAGGAATCCCATGGTGTCCTCACCAAGCTGATTCTTCAATTGGCTTTGGGTGCAGGCACTGGCATCTCTAGTAATGGAAACAGCCTGTTTCCTACTGTGCATGCACCTTGTGAATAGTCCTGTAGTCTTCTGGGACCTGGGATGTGTCCCAGAAGACTGCAGGGGAAGTAGGGGAACCGAACTTGTGGCTTAATTAACGGGGCGATCTGGGCCCAAAAGGGGAAGTAGGTACCTGTCAACACTAGGTACCTGCTCCCCCTTCCCCCAAAAAAGTGCCAAATGTGGCAGTGGAAAGCGGGAGGATGCAAACAAGCAGAACTTCCCCTTTTGGGTGAAGCTCTGCTTTAAGGGAACCCACTTTAGAGGCTATACGGAATTTAAAGCTCAGTCAGCAACACTGCACCAATTATGACTCCCTAAATATTTTGCAGGACTTTTTTGGGCAGACAGAAAAGGCTTTCAGACATTGTGTAACAGTTTGAACATACTTATCAGAGGAAAGGGAAGAAGTTGTCTGACTACATGAGACACCCTAACAGGATACTGTCCAAGCTTCTACTAAAGAAGGGCATAGACCTCAACATGGTTGACAAAGTTTAGGGGCAGCAGGTCTTGAAAGGTGCTCAACCGCCATTATGCTCCAGGTAAAGACTTAAAAAGGCGGTTGGAACCTGAAGTACCCTGAGATGATAACATTGTGCTGAAAGAGCAAGCCATGTTGGAGGACAAATGGAAGAGACTGGTGTCAGATGTAACTACTGCAGTTCGAGTGACTAGTGCAGCTGATGTAAACTTTGAGAAAGATCCCCTGAAAGCTCAAGTATCTCAAATAATGGAGATAATGATTTTGCTGACAACATGGGTCCTACCACCCCTAACTCAGCCTGCAACAACTTCCCTGCTGAGAAGTTGATGGGTACTGTAATATTCTACAGCTGCGGAGGTTCCTGAAACAAATATAAGAAATGGGGGAGGGAGGGGCTAAATAATTTCTTAGGGTCCTACCTAGTGTATCAACATTATGTCCCTCAGTCTTGGTTTTTCTGTCATGGGGAAGCAATACCTACGAACTGACTATATTTATACACCAGTTGGGATGTCATCAAATGTAACATCAAAATAAGTTGGGGGTTCAAACTTAGACCTCTAGATCAGTGACCTCAGCTTCTTTAAGCAAACTTATCAATAAGGTGGTAGGCCCTTCTCCCTTGACCCCTGTCCAGGTTAAAGCATCTATATAAAAGCTCTCTAGAGTATAAAAGTGACTTTAACATAAAGAGACTTTCCCTAAACGTCTTTCAGGACAGCACCTGATAGAGTGGCTCCACCCACTAGGAAACAGGAAACACCAACTCCACCAAATTTCACTGACAGCTTGTCAGTTTTTGTGTTTCCTCCGGCGAGGGAACAGCTAGTGAGAGTCAGGGTCTCTGAGGTGCTGTCCTGAGAGGCCAGACTGCCTACCCAACCATACCTTTTTTTGCTTCCAGAGAGTCCACACCTCCCACGCCGAAACAAGGGTAGCTGGTAAGTGGGCTCCTTCTTCCTCTTCAGCTCAGAGAGAGCTTGACTGTTTCTGGGGCCGCTCCTAGGCAACAACAGCCGTTTGCGGGATTCCCCAGCATGTCCGGTGCTACGAGTAGAGACTTGGCCGGTCGGAAGTGAGGTATCCGGCAAGGGTCGGCACCAGGGAGCAGGCGCAGCATCATTTCCACTGGAAATTGCACAGGGGAAGAGGGGAGCAGCGGTCCTGGTGCCTATGTTCCGGTCCAGCGCAGAGGTGCTGATGGACTCCAAAACCAGCGTTCTAAGCTACAACAAACACAGCACCACTATGGGCCACTATGGACCAAGTAAGAGGGTATGGAGGGTCTGCCCTGTATACTGTGGTGCCTCTCTCTCTTTCTATTATTCCCCCCTGGTGGCTGGGGCCTGTCTGGGCACAGGGAGTTGGCTCTTGTACTACCTGTGCACCTGTGGTGAGCAAGTTTGGAGGCAGGTTTGACTCACTGGGATGCTCTGGTGTTCTTTTTTTTTTTTTTTTGGCAGGCTAAGAGCTTTGATCCAACGATCAAAAAGAGATGCCCCTCATGTAAAACAAAGTTACCTGAGGGTTGGGAGAAGACTTTCGGGTTGATTTACTAAAGGCAAAAAGACTGTGCACTTTGGAAAGTGCAGTTGCACACTGCAAGAGCAGTTGCTCCAGAGCTTAGTAAATGAGCAGAAGCTCTGCTGACTTTCATTAACCAATCATGTGCAAGCAAAAATGCTGTTTTTTTTTATTTTCATTGCATGTGATTGGGTATTCTTTGCAAAGTGAAGCTTTACCTCATTTACTAATTTGCAGAGTGCAATTGCACTTTCCAAGGTGTAGAGTCTATTGGGCTTTAGTAAATCAACCCCTTTGTGTCAAATTTGCATTGACTCCTTAGTTAAGGAAGAAGCTTTTGCATGCAGCGATTTAATCGCCTCAGTTAAGAAAGAGCTAGATGCTACTATCCAATCTTTTTACTCTTCTCTTACAACACCATCCCTGAGTCAGCCAACTACCTCAGGATCCTCTCAGGGCTCACAATTAATCCCAGCGGTTGAGGCTAAAGCTGGTCCTCCTACCCAAGGGGAGCATTCCCCCTCTAACTCCAGGGAAGAGGAGGAGGAAGGGGCAGAAAGAAGATGCACCTTCAAGATACAAACTGTCCTTAGAACAAGTAGTCTGTTGAAAGCAGTCTATGCAGCATTGGGTATAGGTGAAGAAAAATAATTATCGCTGCATGACCGAATGTACGCAGGGCTTAGTGAAACAAAAAGTCGCACTTTCCCCGTGCATTCAGTAATCTCTGAAGCTATCAGAAAGGAATGGGCGAATCCATAAAAAAAAAAAAAATTCTCAAGAGCGCTTTCCATTCAATGAAGACCCAGAGGCGCTTTGTAACAAAGTTCCTAAATTCGACGCAGCATTTTCCCAAGTTTTCAGATCAACTGACTTGGCATTCGAAGACATGGGAATATTAAAAGATCCCATGGACAAAAGGATGGATCAACAGCTTAAAAAGGCTTGGCAATCCATCATGGGCAATCTCAAATCGGCTATGGCTACTACCTGCATTTCTAGAAACATGGAGTTCTGGCTAAATCAGCTAAAAGCCCACAGTATAGCAGATTCACCTAAGCAGGAGATACTTGATTCTTTTTCAACCCTAGCAGCAGCTGTGGCTTACATTTCTGACGCATCTGCAGAATCAATAAGTATGTCCACAACATCCGCGGCCTTAACTAATTCAGCCAGGAGAGCCCTATGGCTGAAGACCTGGCCAGGAGACGCAGCATCCAAAAGTAAATTGTGTGGGATCCATTTATGGGGGATCTCTTATTCGGTCCTGATCTAGATTCAGTTCTAGATAGGACAGCTGATAAAAATAAATCTTTTCCTGTTAAAAAGAAAAAACAGCCAGTCAAGGGGCTTTTTCGACCTCATGGAATTTCTACAAAATGGGAAACCTTTCGTATAATTCTAAACTTAAAGCGGAGTTCCACACAAAAATGGACCCTCTTGCTTTTCAGAACCCTCCCCCTCTGGTGTCACATTTGGCACCTTTCAGGGGGCAGGGGGGGGGGGAGCAGATACCTTTATAATACTTTCCGAAGTATCTGGACTTTCCGAATGTGCGTACTTGCCCACACACGATCAGACTTTTCCGGCGGACAATCTGCCGGACTTTTGGAGGAGGACCGTCAGACTTTTGAAATGAACGGACTTGCCCACACATGGAGTAAAGTCCGTTCATTTTGAACGTGACTCCAGGTAGACGAGACTAGCGAAGGAAGTCAAGGTCGCCGCCTCCATCGGCAAGACTGACACCTTGCTAGCCCCGTCACCTGGTATGGATTTAAAGGGGAACCCCTACGCCGAAAAAACGGCGTGGGGGGTCCCCCCAAAGTCCATACCAGACCCTTATCCGAGCATGCAGCCCGGCTGGTCAGGAAAGGGGGTGGGGACGAGCGAGTGCCCCCCCCTCCTGAGCCGTACCAGGCCGCGTGCCCTTAACATAAGGGGTGCTTTTGGGAAGGGGGGGCCCTGTTGATGAGGAAAAGGGCCTCTTCCCGACAACCCTGGCGGTTGTCGGGGTCTGCGGGCGGGGGGCTTATCAGAATCCGGGAGCCCCCTTTAATAAGGGGGCCCCCAGATCCCAGTCCCCTTCCCTATGTGAATGAGTATAGGGTAAATGGTACCCCTACCCATTCATCTAAGGGAAAAAGTGTTAATAAAAAAAACACGACACAGATTTTTAAAGTAGTTTATTAGACAGCTCCGGGGGTCTTCGTTCGACTTCGGGGGTCTTCTCGCCGGGCTCCTCCGCTATCTCCTGCTTTTTTACCACTCTTTTACTAGCGGAGGAGCCCGGCTTTCTCTTTTGTCGCCGCCCTCCAGGGGTCTTCTTTTCTTCTGCCGGGCCTCCGCTATCTTTTTGCAGCTCTTTTACTAGCGTTGGCCCGGTCTTCTCGTTGTCGCCGTCACTGCTGCCTTCTTCTTCTCTTCTTCTTCTTCCTTCTGATGTTGATACGACGCTCTCTCCAGCCACAATGCCGAGTCCGGCGGACAATTTTGAGTCAACACTTCTTTCTAAGTTTGGGAAGAAAAAGTCAGCCGGAGCCCACACATGGGCAAATTGTCTGGCGGACTCTGGTCCGCTGGACCAAGTACGCCAGATAGTCCGATCGTGTGTACACGGCATTAGACACAAAAGTAAAGCTACCCACCAGGGTCAAGAGAACCCTTTGGTGGTGGAGAAGTCAGTCAGCTTTGTCAAAGTGCTTACTGTGGTCTTTCCCGACCGAAAAAAGAGTCACGACAGATGCCAGCAGTTGGGGATGGGGGGGCCCACTGGGATCAAAGTATAGCACAGGAAATTTGGTCCTGATTCGAAGCAGGAAGGTCCTCAAACTAGAGGGAGTTAAAAGCAGTCACCCTAGCATTGGCTGCCTTCTCTCCAAACCTCCAAGGGTCCCATGTGCAGACTCTCAGACAATGCCACTACCGTGGCATGCCTGAATAAACAGGGGGGCACAAGGAGCAAGGCTCTTCTATTGCTGTCAAAATCCTGGAGTGGGCAGAGAATCATTTACTCTCCCTGTCAGCAGTGCATCTCAAAGGCACGCTAAACAAAGTAGCAGACTTCTTCTTGAGCAGACAAAAAATTCAGGAAGCAGACTGGGGCTTAAATCCAGAAATATTTTCATTGATCACCAGGATGTGGGGGCATCCCCAAGTGGATTTGTTTGCGTCAAAAGAAAACGCTCCGCTCCCTCAGTTCTTTTCTCTGCACCGAGACAGCAGCTCACTAGGGATAGATGTCTTAGCACTTTTGGTCGAAAAGAGTTTTCCTACATTCTACAAATGACAGTCAAACCATTCTGGCAGCTTCCTCTCAGACAGGGCTTACTACTACAAGGCCCAGTATACCACCCGGATATAGCTAGATTAAGCCTCACCGCCTGGTATCTGAGGAGAAGCCATTAAGGAACAAAGGATTTTCAGAGCCTCTAGTATCCACTTT
The DNA here is from genome assembly GCA_028564925.1 of Lithobates sylvaticus. Taxonomy (NCBI): domain Eukaryota; kingdom Metazoa; phylum Chordata; class Amphibia; order Anura; family Ranidae; genus Lithobates; species Lithobates sylvaticus. The sequence goes on along the minus strand of CM053027.1, from coordinate 281,500,647 downwards.
TCTCGCCAGTAGAAAGAAAGTAACTAGAGATATTTACACTAAAGTTTGGAGAGTCTACAACTTTTGGTGTCGTTTGTCAAACCGAACCGTAGAAGGCATTGTGTTAGTTTTGGAATTTCTACAAAATGGCGCAGACAAAGGTCTTGCGATTAGCACTCTTAAAGTGCAAGTGGCTGCCCTGGTAACTTGTTTTCCAAGAATCTTTCAGGACAGCAACGACCCGCCCTTTTATTGTTTATAGTATGACTAACCATATTGTGATTATGTGTTCCAGCTTGGGCCGGAGGTACTCTGCAACAACTGACGAGCTGTGGGGAGAAGCCTCTTTTTAAAAATTTGGTTGAGTTGGTATTTCCTTTTTCCTAGTGGGTGGAGCCATTTTCTCAGGTGCTATCCTGAAAGTCTCTTGGAAAACAAGTTAACGGTAAGTCTAACTTGAATTTTTATGATAAATACCTGATCTAGAGATGTGGGTATTGGAGCTGATAAGTTCCCATGTGACAGATATCTTCCCGTTAAGCTGGCATTTGATCCCTCAATCCTTGGATAACCAGGGATCTTCAATATGCATGCTATTGTGTGTCATCAACCGTACTGGGTTCAAAAAGAGTTCCTGAATCATGGGAACAAATACAGACATGCTAAGGCAACTCCTAAGCCCCATCTCAGGGAGTGACTCTGCACCAGAAGATGTGCACCCCATGCTGATGTCAGTGTACCAATACTGGGTTTGAGAGCAGAAGGCCCCAGCAGAAGGCGTGGGAAAGCTGCATAGGCTAAACATAATGGAAAATGTACTGCAATCGGGAGAAGGGACTTGTCTCTAGGCTTTAGTCAAATTGAGCTGGGAACAGCCAGGCCCCTAAATTGGCATCCTTGAAGCTAATCTGAAGGGAGAGAAGGACTCTGGAGTATAAATTATTCCTGAAGTAGTCCCAACTAGAGCATTGCAACAGGTTGAAGGAGAATCTCAGTCAGTCACCACAATATCTCTGACTCCTTTGTGATGTTACAGGCCCAGGTGAATCCAACCAACCCCATCTAAATATCTGTTTTGGTGAGTGTAGCTGAAGGTGAGATTCTGGCAGAACAGTTCTACCCAACAAATACTCAGATCTTGCCTGAATGGAAATACAGGCTCTAAGCCTTACTCCTGAAGTGGCGACAACTGTTCGTTATGAATGATTATGATGTTAGGTGTGCCAAAAGCATCCAACATTGTATCCACTTGCAAGAGGATAAACAATTTAGAGAGAGCCCCTCGCAGATTACATTAGGAAACTTCAAGGACCCGAAGAAACAGCTGGCAGAGCGCAAGAGGACTGGGATCAACCAGGAGTCTAGAAGTCTTGATGTTTCTAATATTGTGGTGGTTCAGAAGAAGAATGGATCCATTAAAAAGAGAAACGGATAAGCCATTCACATAGGTACTTACCACTGCCAAGCTAGACGCCACATAACATTGGTGGTTAGCTGCTCTTTAGAGCAGGAGGAGATATCTGTCTGACTAATTAAGGGGAGGAAGAAATCTCTCAGCCAACCCTTGAATCTGACAAAGAACCCTTGGATGGGAGTACACATGAGCCTAGAGAAATGAGACACACAAAAAACAAATCTGCCCCCCCTGAGAGACTGACCTTTGACTCCCAGGGCAACAATTTAGAAAAGATCATTCCTACAGTGCATAGGCTCTCAGATGTACAATTACTGGCCATCATGGCACCAATTTCCTTAGGCTACAATATTTGCTAGAAAATGTGTCACAAAATAGGTTTGATTTCTAGATAACACTACATGGGGAGAGGTGCCCATTGTGCAGGAGAGCAAGCACTGAAGAGGACTGCTGTTGGCTGAAGGCCTGGAGCTTCAGCAGGAGGTAGAGGGAACCCATGCCGGGAGAGCACGTGGATGACTTTTGCTGTCTAAGTTGTACAGATGGACAGTGTGTGCAGGGCTACCTCAGATATTTAGAGGTGTTGCTGTACAGTGCTGGCTGCAAGGACTGTACTCTACTGTTATATAGATATGCTATTTCAAAGACTTGTTGCTCCAGAGATCTGCTGTTCTAGAGACCTGCTATTTCAGAGATCTGCTGTTCCATGAGTTCTACCTCAAGTCTGTGCTGTTGGTAGCTGTGAGTACAAAAGTTACTGTGCTATACCGATATGAGAATATGTGTGTTAAAGTGTTGTTATTAAAATGGCTACCAGTTGCAGAAGCTTTTTGAAGTGTCACATTGTGCCTTCCAGCAACTGAGTTACAGAGGGAACAGTGTGGTGTAACTGCAGAGGAAACTCAATAAGTGAAGGACTCTTGTCAGGGTCGCTGCTGTGTCATTTGGAGTGGTAAGAGGCCCAATTTTACCTGGTGAACCTTTGGGACTATAAATATTTCCAGTTGGGAGTGAGCGCTCCAATTAAAGATACAGGGCCCCCGTGCCAGCTGTGTTTAGATTCCACTGGCCAATTGTTTAGAAAGAGTTTTTCCTTGATATTAGATTCTATAACACTTTTTAATGCTTTTTTACAGTACGATCTCATCTCAAATTAGTTTGTTTCCTATTCTTAAAGAAAAACTACATCTTTCCACACACTTTACAAAGTTCTATGGGACTATGTCCCACACTAACCTGTGAGGCCCCTGGATGTGCAGTATAAACCATATATAGTTGCTCCTGTCTCATACCTGCAATACAAGAAGAGTCTACAGCAGCGTCGCTCAGTCGCTCAGGGCAAGCAGCGTATTCTATCAATGAATACAAAGCTTCCTCTGGTTGGATGAGTTAGAGCGGTGGGCTGATGATGTCACATCATCATTGCCCATATGAATGAGGCAATTGGGTCTTCCCAGATGCTTACCTGAAAAATTCCCATTTGGCAACCCCCATGTTGCATTGCAGGAGTGAGTGGGTTGCTAATTGGACATTTTTTAGCCAAGCTTCTGGGGTAACCCAGAATAATTGCACTGTGAATATTTGACCAGATTTTATTTCTTGTCCTGGAGACACAACTCAAAATGAAAGGAAATCTTCCCAAAGTAAGGTGACTTAAAACAGTTGTCATTGGAATATTTGTATCCATTTGATCATTTATCCTCACCTCCAGCTTTAGTGACAAATAACTCTGAAATGTTGGGTTTCTCCTGACTTTATATCTGACAATCTTCCTGGCTGGGACAGTGGATCTAACCCTTCCTTATTGCATTCAAAATAAAAAAAGTCTTGCCTTTAAATACACTTTAATTCTAGCTATATACTGTACATACACAGAATAACTTAAGCGAGTCACCCTCTATTGAGGGGATTATGATTTACAGTGGGGAAAATAATTATTCGATTCCCTGTTGATTATGTAAGTTTGCCCACTTACAAAGAAATGAAGGGTTTTTAATTGTTATCATAGGTGTATTTTAAATGATAGAGACAGAATTTCAACCACAAATCCAGAAAAAAACACATGATACAAATGTTATAAATGGAGTTGCAGCTCAGTGAGTAAAATAAGTATCTGTCCACAGAATCTCTTTCTTCCATTAAAACTCACCATTATGGGTAAGACCAAAGAGCTGTCAAAGGATGTCAGGGACAACCTCGTAGACCCGCACAAGGCTAGAATGGGCTACAAGACCATCAGCAAGAAACTTGGTGAGAAGGAGACAACTGTTGGAGCGAATATTTGCAAATGGAAGAAATACAAAAATAACCATTAATCGCCCTTGGTCTGGAGCTCCATGCAAGATTTTGCCTCATGGGGTAAGGATGATGATGAGAAAAGTTAGTGATCAGCCCAAAACTACACGGTAGGAACTTGTGAATGATCTCAAGGCAGTTGGGGGGGAAAAGGGGGGGGAGGGGAAGGGAGCTAAGTGGGACTTTATATGAAACGTATGTGAATAAAGTCTCACTTTAGTTCTCTTTTGTTTCTAGTTTCTAGTTTCTACTCAAGGCAGTTGGGATCACAGTAACCAAACAATTCATTGGTAACACAATATGCCGCCATGGATTGAAATCCTGCAGCGCCCGCAAGGTCCCCTCCTCAAGAAAGCACATGTACATACCCGTCTCAAGTTTGCCAATGAACATCTAAAGGATTCAGAGAAGGATTGGGAGAAAGTGCTGTGGTCAGGTGAGACCAAAATTGAGCTCTTTGGCATTAAATCTACTCTAAGGTACAGGCCGACTTTGCCGCTTTGAGGGGCCAATGGACGGGGCCATGTATTGTAAAATCTTGGATGAGAACCTTCTTTCCTCACCCAGAACACTGAAGATGGGTCGTGAATAGTAGATCTTCCAGCATGACAATGACCCAAAACATTCTGCCAAGGCAACAAAGGAGTGGCTTAAGAAGAAGCACATTAAGGTCATGGATTGGCCTAACCAGTCTCCAGACATTAATCCTATAGATATTTAATGGAGGGAGCTGAAACTTCAAGTTGCCAAGCAACAGCCAAGAAACCTTAAGGATTTAGAAAAGATCTGTAAAGAAGAGTGGACTAAAATCTCTCCTGAGATGTGTGCAAACCTGGTTCACCAACTACAAGAAACGTCTTATCTCTGTGCCTGCCACCAAGTACTAAGTCATGGTTTGCTTGGGGATCAAATACTTATTTTACTCACTGAACTGCAACTCAATTTATAACATTTCAGATGGGTTTGTACATATGCCTTCTTGAGGAGGGGGACCTTGCCGGCGCTCCAGGATTTCAATCCATGGCGGCATATTGTTACCAAAGGCTTGTTTGGTCACTGTGGTCCACACTGCCTTGAGATAATTCACAAGTTCCTCCTGTGTAGTTCTGGGCAGATCCCTAACTTTTCTCGTAATCATCCTTGCCCCATGAGGCAAAATCTTGCATGGAGCTCCAGACCGAGGGCGATTGATGTTTTTTTGTATTTCTTCCATTTGCAAATAATCGCTCTAACAGTTGTCTCCTTTTCACCAAGCTTCTTGCTGATGGTCTTGTAGCCCATTCTATCTAGCCGTGTGTTTTTTCTGGACTTTTGGTTGATTTCTGTCCTTACCATTTAAAATACACCTATAATGAAAATTATAGAACCTTAATTTCTTTGTAAGTGGGCAAACTTACAAAATCTGCAAGGGATCAAATAATTATTTTCCCCATTGTATTTAGCAAATCAGCATTTTCTTCAGCCCCTCCAAGCATATAATTTTACAATTCATCCGTGTAGCTTTAAATTTAGTTTGTCAGTTCATACTTCATTTTTCAGCTACAGTACTACTGGCCCTTTTTTTTTAACAAGAAAACTACTGGTCATTTTTACATGACTGACTTGTTCACTGTGTATCTACTTGGCACAACGAGTGTTTAACGGTGTACCACATTAGCGATCATTTAAAAAATATGCAGAGTAATCATAGCAATCAGACTCCAGCTATCATTTGATTAGTGAAGATTAAATATTGAAATTCATTGCCCTACCATCAGAATTACAGAGATATAAAATTATGTAAGTTTGTGAATACATATTTTAATATATTTAGTCTTCTCTTTACCATCTTAGCTTTTTCATGGCAATGACAGATGATGACACTCCTGAGAATCGACATTTAATCTGGAAATTAACTGGCAACTGGTTCTAGAGAATGAATGAAGTGTCTTAGTCATAATAGCTGTTCTATTGTTTGAATGGCTCGCGAGTGTATATAAGGGTCTGCAAAGAATTCCACATTCACTAACTGGCCAGAGGATTATCTCTCTGTCTGCGAAGCGGTTCCTAAATCTTCACTCACAAGACCCTGGTACCCCACTTTCTTGTAAGTACCGACTTTTATTTATGCAATGCCTGCTTAACAATAGTTGATAAAGCAAAGACATGATACAAGCATTGTGTTGCATACACAAAAAACAATAATACATTATGCATTGGCAAAGGCAGTTTGGAGAAGGCGTGAGGATTGTTACATTGCCCTAATACAAATATTAGGGCATTGATTTACAGTCCACATACCTGGCATATGGATGGTCCAATGAGACAGCAGACAGTCATAGGGAACCCTACAGAATAATATAGTCATAGAATGGAAATAGACATCAAATAGGACTGCATTAAATTATGATTCTAAAGTTATCTACTTTGACTTTTAAAGATAGTGAAAAATGTGTTTGAAAATACATTATATATATTTGTAATATCAATTAGTATACCTTTTAGGAAACAGAACAGTAACCATTAGGATAATAACAATTACAAAGGTGCAATTATTTAGATTTTAAAAGCAATACCACCTTTAGCTATTTTCCAAAATGCAGCTGCAGTGAAGATGTTTTCTAATTAACAATTGTTAAAAAAAAGGAGAAAGAAAGAAAACCAAAAAAAAAATAAAAATAAAAATGAATATTGTCTTAATATTGAATATTAAGGATGATCATGGAGGAGTGATCTTCACGGTTTCTTATTACTGCTGTTTATGTTTTGCTATAAAACTGTATGTACTTTGCCTTAGAATCGGTTTATGTTTGTGATTGAATTATTTTAGGATCATTTTTACTGTTATTGCAAATTATATTATAAAAGTATTTAATAACAATTATCTCAAGTTAAACAATGTTTAACAATTTCGTGAAGCGTTTCAGTAACGAACAGACGAATGAACGATAGATAGATAGATAGAAATTGAATTCCATGTGGGCGTTTTTTTCCTGTGGTTTGATGTGGATGTCCCTTACAAATCTGCAGATAGAATAAAACACAACATGATAATGTTCTAAAATACTTGGAACAGATGTCAGAAGAAACTGCTGTAGAAGCAATGGGAAAGCTCATGCTGTTAAAGAGGGACTCCAGGCAAATAGATAAATATATTGGTGAGCTTCACATTTTTTGGTTTTATTTGCCAAAGGATTTGACATTTTGTTCAATCAGTCTTATAATTTACACAACTCTATCCCACTGCACAAACAGAAAGGATCACTTACCACTACCTGAAACAACTTTCTGGATCACCTTTATGCTTTACAGAATTACAAACTCTTTGGCAGCTAAAACTGTAAATATTAGTTTATTTCAGCTGTGTATTAAGCTGTGTATTAACCATTTGCCTGGAGTCCTGCACTGAATATATGAATTGTTAGGCACAGGTAAGTTTTACTACAGCATTTTTTTTTTGCAGTTATACAGTCATGCATGTTTACACAAATATATACCTAAACATGCCAGGATCGAATAATGGAGACTGTCATTGGTACCTTATTAGTATATCTAAACCCATAAAAACATTGTAATATACTGCAGCTTATTAGTCCTTAGATGTGGTGTCTATAACTGCTCTATTTTTTAAGGAAAAGAATACTATAAGCACATACAAATATTTGTAGAACTTGCCAGAATTACAGTGTTCTTGTCACTTCATGTGTCAATGTTTTCTTCCTTCTGTAAACAACTACCCCCCCCCCCCCCCCCCAAAGTAATAGTAATGTGTAGAGGAAGACATGTTTAAAGTCCATCCGGGGTGAGAATCATGGCTTTGTACAATAAGCAAGGATCGCTAGACAGTAGGTAAAAAAAAATAAAAAAATAATGTTGCCACCTTATCTAAGGACAGGTAATCTGCAATATATTACATTTTTACCTTTTGTTTAAGAGCTGCCCAGCTGTCATCCTCATTTTTCCTTTACTACATAGCGAGTAACTGACCGAGAAGCAGAATGCAGCCAGTAAAGTTATAACTGCAGTACTTTCCATTAAATTAATCAACTGATCCTAGGTACTCTTGGGTTAAAGTTAAACTATGGCCAGAAAGTTTAAGGCAGCTTTAGGAATGACATGTTTTACCTTCAACAAATATGGTCTTCTTTTATAATACAATGCTGAAGCCACTGCGTAATAAGGGCTCAGTGTTCCTTATTTTCTGTCTGTAAGACCATAGGCCACTGGTTGCATAGCATCCCCTGCCAAGTACCTGTATGAGGAGCCAAAGAGGATGCAGTGGCCTCTTGCACAATTCCCATCCAAGCAATGGTAGGAGTTAAGACATAGCCTGCAATGGTTATGGGAGGGCACAAGTGTCTGGGTACCAGAACTGGTGAGTGGAACTGGAGGCGCTGGTATCAGATGTGCAGGATTACAGCTGGTATTGCACAGAGGAGGCACCAAGTTCAAATTTAAGGGAAGTCAGGTCACAGGTCAGGGTTGGTAGCAGATGAACAGTAAAACACAAAATTGTAGGCAGAAACTATTTCAGGAACAAGCAGAAGTTGGCAATATGCAGGCAGTGTAGTACCAAGTTAATAGGCAGAATTGTGGTCAGGCCGAGGTTCTTAATTGAAGCCAACAGCAATCATAATCAGACAGAGGATATCCAAATGTAGGTAAGGTGAAAGATGGGTCAGCGACAAAGGTCTGGCACAAGTTTAGAATCAGGAATCACAGAGGTATACAAAGACCATTCAGCAATTAGCCTATAAAGAACTTTTAAAAGTTTTAATAGCCCGCTTGGCACCAATGTCTGTGGTAGACATGCACACATGCTGCTGCACAATCTGTGATGCACGTGTGATAATGAGGCACAGAATGCACATAAACATGTATGCTTATGCATTTGTGCACAAGTCTGATGGCTGGCACAATATTCCTGACATCCCCCTGTAGTTCTTTTCTTACCAGCAGCAAATTAATGACATAACTGCTGGCTGGAGGTCCTGGGTATATCAGATTCCTGCTTTGTCCTGCCCACCATGACATAATGGTAGAGGATTAATGGGCCAGAAGAATCTGGTCTGTCATACTTATTCACACCCATAATTCCACCCACAATAGAGTTACCGTAATTGACAGCTACAATTCTCATTTCATGTTGGAAATTGTAGTTTGTTCCAGCGGCACCATGTATTCATGTCAATTTTTTTAAAGAAAGGGATTTATTTGTATTAAAAATACGTTTAAAACTAAAAGAAAACAGCACAAATATGTTACTGCAAATGCAGCAAGAAACATAGGGGCACATTTACTAAAAGTGGAGCACACCGATTCTGGTACAGCTGTGCATAGAAACCAATCAATTCTAGGGTTTATTGTCAAAGCTTAATTGAACAATTTGAAGTTAGAGGCTGATTGGTTAACATGCACAGCTGCACCAGATTCTGCTTGCTCCCATTTTAGTAAATCCCCTCTATAATGCACTATACTATTGATTTTAAACTTCTAAAAACTGGCATTTTTTTCAACTTTTTGCAACATATAGTGTTTCAATAAATGTTTATTGCTATTATTTAATTGGCAAAGATGCTTTTTCCACACTTTGGAGCAAAAATAACCAACTCAAAAATGTTATTATCCCCTAACGTTACTCCTTATTGCTTATTGAAGCAAAAAGAGAACCAGATTCAAATCCTAGTGAGCCGTATGGGAACAGATGGGGGGAGCTACATGGGGGTTCCCCTGTACAAAGTTCTCGAACAAGGAGTGAAAAGCCAATAGATTCTGAAAACAAAACAGAAACTTTACTCTAGATAGTAAAACACAGGTCCAGGCCCATCTGAAATATGATTTCCCCTTCCAATGATAGTCTTAGTAGCCTTCTAACCTTGAAGCATTGTAGGAATCACGGATTCAGAGAAGACCATCTATATAAAAACCTAAGCTTTAACAGTCAGTGATCGGGTAGGAGAGCTACCGTGAAGAAGGATGGTAGATCAGGCCTTGAGACACAGGATTCTGACAATGTACTTGAGCCCATATAGCATTTACCAAGAGTCTTACCAGGTTGTTATACAACATGTATCTGAACCAGGCCAGAGCAATGAGGATCATCATTGGCCTCCATCTTGACAAGGAAGAAGTTACAAAGAAGGAAAGTCAAAGAACTGGGTGTGCTGATCCTATGGAACCACTTGAACACCTGCTAAATGATCCCTGTACCCGAGACATACCAGTCTATTAGTTGTTAAACCTGGAGGCCATTCTACCTATCTTGCCACAGTGAAATTTCTAGTTCCCCCTTGATAGATGGTATATGCCCCTTCCATTTTGTTGTCTGACTAAATTCAGATCAGATGACCTTCCAGCTGGATAGCCCCAATGCTGCAGAGGCAGCCGAATTACCCAAATGTACTACAATGTTGATCAGAAGACAATACTCCTGAAATTACCAATTCCCTTGCACAGACAGGCACCCAAGGCCTGTCCCTCAGCCTGATAAGCTGTCATCTATCATAAGAATCTTTTAAAAGATGGAAATGCTGGACTTCTGATTCCAGGGCCAGATTCCATCTGGTCCTTTATGTCAAAGAAATGTATACATTTGTGATATTCTGATAATGTGCAAGTGAAACTAGGCATTAGTTCACTGTCCATGTTCAGTAGTGATGTATGACCAATATACCAAGTTTATAAGGCACTGTGTTTTTATTGATCCTTACTTACCCATTTCACATTTTGTTGCTATGAAGCCTGGAGGACAGATCTTCCTTTTTCCCTGCCTGCAGGAGATTGCCATGTGCGGAATTGCCACCAGCATCCCTCCCTTGAATGCTCTAAGCAACAATGGATGTGAACATCATAGGTCAGGGTATAGTTATGTTTGTCTCTCATAGGAACAAACATTTTTCCCTGGGAGCTCCATGTACAATCAGGGTATGACACCCTGATTGTGCGTGGAGCTCCCGGGGAAAGGTTATGTTTGTCCTTGTGAGGTGCCACCAGTGTGTGTGCTGTAGGGAGATCCTGGGACATGGCCAAAGACACTGCATTGGTGGGACAAAGAGCCAAGTTGTGGGACTGGTCAGGCAAATCCTGGGCAATTGGCACCTATAGAATCTACCAGTACTGAGCTGACTGGACAGACTTCAAGGATTTAAATAATCCAGATTTGATCTACAAGCATCTTGTGCTGACCCATGGCTTTTTTGTTGCCAGTGTCCATTTTACCTATAGGTGTCAGTATAACCCTAACAGTCTAAGAATTCCTGTGTCTGAGGCTTGCTGAGATGAGGTGACATCAGTGGGTCTTCTTGCACAATTCTGGAAAAACAACAACCCAAATACTGCTGAAGCATGATCCTGCACAGTGCAGTAGCATCCTCCCCTGAGAATTAAGGTCCTGAGTTTTCCCAAGATTCCTCTGTGAGGCCCAGTGATGATATTCTTTCAATGTTTTTTTTTTCCTTTTTCCATAATGCAGTATTTAGTGGACAGGTTGTGGGGACAGGCTTAAATGTGGTCTTCTATAATAATAGATTTGATATATATATATATATATATGAATATATTGTAATCTGGGGTAGTTCTGGAATGACCGCCAGCCAGTTTGGTGAAAGCAAAACAGTTCATTTATTTGAATCACGGTTAAACAAAAAGACAGCTTAATTCTGCCAAAGTCAATAAACAGTCCAAATCCTTGTATCCCAAACTAAACTGTAGGCTTACCACTAATCTTCATTCCCAAACAGAGGTTAGGCTGCTCCATAGTAAGGGTTCCAGGCAGGCCACACAGGGGATTAGCAGCTCGTGTCTCAGCTTGTCTGACACTTGCCACACAGCTTGTGAGCCTCTCTGACACTCACTTCCCTGACATAAGTGCCAATTTCCCTCTGATGCCTTTCAAGCCTCCCTCACTTGGGACTCAACCCCTTCAGGACCAAAGTCCTGGTAGTCAGGGTTTTGAGGCTCTTCCCACCCAAGTCTCCTTGAACCTCTGAAATCCCGGGTCCCTAATACAAATTTAGCAATCCAGAGAGTAGTGAAGTCAGTCCTCTCCAGCTAAACTTAACCCGGGACACCTCACCCTGCATGGGAGAGAACCCGAGTACCAAAATGTCTCAGGAACTGTCCCCCTTAAAAAAGGAACCACAACTCAAATATCGGGGAAACATACCTGCCATCCAGGACACATTTCCGGTGTTCTGTGCAATATACATTCGAGGTGTGGGGATTTAATTCCCGGAATGGACCGGTAATAACCCTATCAAACAACTCTGCATTCTTCAAAAGATCAAATGAAAAGACGACCTTCTTTTTAATCTTCTGTCAAGATTCCAGGCGCCATCTTTGCAGAAATCTCTTTTATTCCCAAATCCTCTGTTAGAAACTGTTGCACTGTTTCTCTGCTCATGTTCAACTCTTCTGCCATCATTCACACGATCTTCAGATCTTTGATCTGAGCATACAAGGGTTTGCGCTCTATAAACATTTCCATCTGTCCATTGCGTTTTTGGCTGCCCACTTCTTGCGTCATTATAGACATCTTCCCACCCCTCCTTAAACCGCCAATGCCATTCAAAAACACTTAATTTCTTCTTGGGATGTTCACCATAAGCCTGTTGTAATAGTCTAAAGTTTCACTCACACTTTTGCCAATTTTCACACAAAATTTGATGTTAATCTGCTGCTCCAGATTCCTGTCACTCATTTTCCACCAACAGTGCAACACACATACACGTGTTATTTCTTTCTACTACTCCTTAAGGACAGAAATAACTGTCCAGATAAGTGAAAGTTAAAACATGTCAGAACACACTCAAGTGCAAATGGCTATGTACATACACATCTCACAAAAGTAAGTACACCCCATACATTTTTGTAAATATTTTCTTTTCATGTGAAGTCAACACTGAAGAAATTACACTTTGCTACAATGTAAAGTAGTGAGTGTACAGCTTGTATAACAGTGTCCATTTGCTGTCCCCTCAAAATAACTCAACACACAGCCATTAATGTCTAAACCACTGGCAACAAAAGTGAGTACACCCCTAAGCGAAAATGTCAAAATTGGGCCCAAAGTGACAATATTTTGTGTGGCCACCATTATTTTCCAGCACTGCCTTAACCATCTTGGGCATGGAGTTCACCAGAGTTTCACAGGTTGCCACTGGAGTCCTCTTCCACTCCTCCATGACGACATCATGGAGCTAGTGGATGTTAGAGACCCTGCGCTCCTCCACCTTCTGTTTGAGGATGCCCCACAGATGTAGGGTATAGGTCTGGAGACATGCTTGGCCAGTCCATCACCTTTACCCTCAGCTTCTTTAGCAAGGCAGTGGTCATCTTGGAGGTGTGTTTGGGATTGTTATGTTGGAATACTCCCCTGCGGCCCAGTCTCTGAAGGGAGGGGGATCATGCTCTGCTTCAGTATGTCCAGTACATGTTGGCATTCATGGTTCCCTCAATGAACTGTAGCTCCCCAGTGCCGGCAGCACTCATGCAGCCCCAGACCATGACACTCCCACCACCATGCTTGACTGTAGGCAAGACATACTTGTCTTTGTACTCCTCACCTGGTTGCCGCCACACACAATTGACACCATCTGAACCAAATAAGTTTATCTTGGTCTCATCAGCCCACAGGACATGGTTCCAGTAATCCATGTCCTTAGTCTGCTTGTCTTCTGTTTGCAGGCTCTCTTGTGCATCATCTTTAGAAGAGGCTTCCTTCTGGGACGACAGCCATGCAAACCAATTTGATGCAGTACACGGCGTATGGTCTGATGACTGACAGGCTGACCCCCCCACCCCCCACCCCTTCGACCTCTGCAGCAATGCTGGCAGCACTCATACATCTATTTCCCAAAGACAACCTCTGGATATGACACAGAGCACGTGCACTCAACCTCTTTGGTCGACCATGGCGAGGCCTGTTCTGAGTGGAACCCGTCCTGTTAAACCGCTGTTTTGGCCACTGTGCTGCAGCTCGGTTTCAGGGTCTTCTTGGTAATCTTCTTATAGCCTAGGCCATCTTTATGTAAAACAACAAATCTTTTTTTCAGATCATCAGAGAGTTCTTTGCCATGAGGTGCCATGTTGAACTTCCAGTGACCAGTATAAGAGAGTGAGAGTGATAAACCAAATTTAAACACACCTGCTCCCCATTCACACCTGAGACCTTGTAACACCAACGAGTCACATGACACCGGGGAGGGAAAATTTACACTGTTAAACACTGTTAAACAAGCTGTACACTTACTACTTTACATTGTAGCAAAGTGTAATTTATTCAGTGTTGTCACATGAAAAGATATAATAAAAAAGTTACAAAAATGTGAGGGGTGTACTCACTTTTGTGAGATACTGTATACAGGGGGTCCCCTACTTACAAACATCCGACTTACAAACGACTCCTACTTACAAACAGAGACAGACAACAGGAAGTGAGAGGAAATCCACCCCTAGGAAGGGAAATTCACTCCTATAAGAGTTAATTAGGGAAAAAGGTGTCTCCACTGATGCTTTATCACCAGTCCATGTTTCCCTAACAACCCAAAATTTTCAAAATCCAATTGTCATTGGGACAGAAGGTGAGGTGAAATCTTCTGAACAGGGGCACAGACAGCAAAACAAATGTTACAGGGGTGATAACCCTTCTCTGTTATCTAAAAAAAAACTTAAAAATAGATTTTTTGGCTGGAGCTTAAAAAATGTACCTGTTCCGACTTACAAACAGACTTAAGAACAAACCTACAGTCCCTATCTTGTTTGTAACCCGGGGACCCCCTGTATATATATATATATATATATATATATATATATATATATATACACACATACATACACACACACAGGTTTCTCACACATGGTGAGCGACTCCAGGTTTAATGCCTGTACCTTGTTAATGTAAGTACCTTATACGCCGGCATATATGGCGACTGGGCGTATAAGACAACCCCCTAATTTTCCAGGTAAAACATAGGTTTTGGGCTATACTCGCCGTATATAAGACTACCCCCTTCTTAATACACACTTACTCCTTGGCATACTCTTTAATGCATCTTTATTTGCTTTCCAGTCTCGGACCATCTTTTCTGTTACTCCACATGACTGCTGAGGTGCGATGAGTCCAGGTACTATGAATAGTAAATTAACTGTATAACATTCTTTTAACCCTTGCTCCTTCATCCCAATAAAATAACACGCTGACAACTGCTAAGTTGGAAGGGCAAGGCCACAGCTTTATTCCTTTAAATCCAACACATAACATATGAATACTTCAAACAAATGAATACTTCAAACAGTGCCTGTCACAGTTATACTGTGAGCACATAATCCCAAGAAGGGGGAAGGAGATCAGAAGGGGGGAGGCCTGTCCTTACCATAAGTGCTGGACAGGCCGTCTGCTTCCCATTTCCCTCAACAGCAGCCATTTTATGCTGGCAAGGTCAAGAAACCGCAGCAAGCTGTGACGTACCAATGAAAATTATAGGGCGGGAGGGTGGGCAGCTCTTCCAACGGATCTTTCCAGAAGGATCCAGAATTTCTGGGCGCGACACTTTTGTCGAGCTCGGGCCCAACCCAAACCACAACCCCACCAATCTTTAATGACCCTCTGGTCACTTTGACCCGCCCTGGACATGCCCCCATCAGTCAGGGCTCTCTTTCCTTATGGGGGTCAAGAGGCCTGCATGACTGCTGAGGTGCGATGAGTCCAGGTACTATGAATAGTAAATTAACTGTATAACATTCTTTTAACCCTTGCTCCTTCATCCCAATAAAATAACACGCTGACAACTGCTAAGTTGGAAGGGCAAGGCCACAGCTTTATTCCTTTAAATCCAACACATAACATATGAATACTTCAAACAAATGAATACTTCAAACAGTGCCTGTCACAGTTATACTGTGAGCACATAATCCCAAGAAGGGGGAAGGAGATCAGAAGGGGGGAGGCCTGTCCTTACCATAAGTGCTGGACAGGCCGTCTGCTTCCCATTTCCCTCAACAGCAGCCATTTTATGCTGGCAAGGTCAAGAAACCGCCACCCGCCTGTCAGTGACCAACTGACGGGCGCCCCACCGCAGCCAGCACCTGTTCCACACCCCGTTGTAGACCAAGATTAAAGATGTCTAAACCAATGTCATTGAGGTGAACACCATCCGGTCTCAAAAGGTCAGAATTATCACCTTCCAAATCTCTGTGACGAACAACGAAACCCCCAAGCTGTCGAACGAACTTGGAAACTTGCGCGTTAACCTTCCTACGAAAACGCTCCAAACTGGGGCCCGGGATCACCCGCGCCCACACCGAACGGGGCACGATTTCCGACCAAACGAGGACCAAATTGGTGAAAACAGCAAAACAGTAGGCAATGTCTCGCTTGATTGCGGAAATCAGGTCCACGGAACGCAGGAAACCCACGTCATTGCCGCCGGCATGGAGTACCAAAACGATGGAACCAGATACGTGTGCGCGGAGTTGCAGGCATTCCGTAAGAACCTGGGACCATCGTAACCCACGAAGCCCGAGCCAGCGGACCCTGGCAAGATCATAGTCAAAATCCAAGTTCCTCCCGTAGGACCGGGCTTCCGCACGGCGGGCTGCCCAGTAAATGAACGAGTCACCGACGATCCACACCAAGACCGGGCGAGAACCTGAAAAATTCAACATAACAGATGTGGACGGACATACAACGTAAAACGAGACGATTCCCATCTACCCAGGCGCTGAAGTTCCATATCGGAAAAACCCATGCCAGACGCCGCAGTCGCCGCACCGATGCGAAACGAGTGCGTAGAAAAATCACGCGAAGGAAGTCCCATAACCTCGAGACATCGACGGAAAACGCGCAAAAATTGAAACCTACTAAGAGAGGAGGAGTCGGAGTGAACGAAAAAGGCTAGAGAAGGGGGGCGCGCAGACCGGAAAAGAGAGGCCAAAGATACCGGGCAAAAGGGGCCGCCACAGGGGTACAATACCACCCTCCGGCCGCTGCCCAGGCTGTCGGTCTTCGAAGAACGCAACAGGACAGTCACACAATGCTCCGCAAATACGACGTCTGCCGACAGGATGCCGCCCGCCGTTGACGTGGCTCTAGAAACTAGTTCGCTAATGCGAAAAGCGCCGAAGAACGCCCAAGAAAACGCAACTCGAAACAGGAGGGTCTCAAACTCCGAAGAACACACAGAAGGCAACGTGGAAAGGATGCCCGATAGGATCTGAAGAGAAACCGGGCGCCTAGCATCAGGAGAATGAGTAGCGCGCTTCCAACCCCGCAGCATCCGTCGAACCGGAAACGCCTTGGTAATGTCCTCCCAACCTAGAAGCTGAAACCAAAAAGACAGTGCAGATAAGGACGAGGAGACAGTGGAACCCGAAACACCCTTCTGCAGTAAGTGAACCAAATAGACAAACAGAGCCATGCGCCTGTCAGAAGATGAATAAATGGAAAACTCACCGCCTGAAATGTGCGACCACTCGTGCCAAACCCTGCAGTACGACGCCCACGTCCGCGCAGACAGCGACGACCGAAGGAGATTCAGTAAGCCTCCGAAACGAGGTTCCATAAGTGGGCCGGACAAGGAAGGCCCTCCAGGGAGGCCGACGGAACCAGAGAGCGGAAACGATCGAGCTGTAAACGGGAGAGAGCATCAGCAATATCATTAGCCGTCCCGGGAACATGCTTAGCCCTAACAAAAATGTTAAATTGCAAACACTTCAAAACTAAAAACCGAAGCAAAGAAACTACTGGGGGGGAACTGGCTGACTGTTTGTTCACCACCTGTACCACACTCATATTATCAGACCAGAAGACCACTTGATGATCACGCAACCGTTCACCCCAAAGCTCAACAGCAACAATGATCGGAAAGAGCTCCAGGAGGGTGAGGTTGCCCAACAAACCCAAGCGGGCCCATGAGGCCGGCCACCGCTCAGCAGACCAAGACCCCTGAAAGAAAGCGCCGAAGCCACAGGAGCCTGCTGCATCGGTGTATAGCTCCAGCTGTGTGTTCGGCACTTCCTCCCGCAGCCAACAAGACTGGCCATTGTAGGATTGAAGGAACGATAACCAAATCCCCAAGTCGGCACGCATGGGCCTGGTGATCCGAACGTAGTGGTGAGGGGCGGACACCCCTTTCATGGCCCATGCCAGGCGCCTGCAGAAGGCTCTCCCCATCCGAATAACCCTGCAGGCAAAAACCAAGTGACCCAACAGAGATTGCAGTTGTTTCAACTGCAACTTCTTGGCACTTTTGGCCAAGCGGACAAGGGAAAGGAGCCTGGCTAGCTTGTCCACTGGCAACCGAAAGACCATCGCCACCGTGTCTATCTCGATTCCCAGGAAAGCCAGAACAGTCACCGGGCCTTCAGTCTTATCAGCGGACAGTGGAACCGCGAAACACCGGCAAGTCTCTTGAAAAACAGTAAGCAGCCGCTGGCACCAACCACTGTCCGCTGGGCCCACAAAGAGAAAATCGTCCAAGTAGTGTAACAAGGACTGACAACCCGCCTCCTGAGCGACCACCCATTCAAGGAAGCTGCTAAACAGCTCAAAGAAATAACACGAGATGGCACAACCCATGGGTAGGCACATGTCGAAAAAATAGCTTCCTTGAAAGTAACAGCCCAGGAGGTGGAAACAGTCCGGGTGGACCGGGAGAAGGCGAAAGGCGGACTCTATGTCCGCCTTAGCCATCAACGCCGACCTACCGGCAGCCCTGACTAACTGCAGCGCCCTATCAAATGAGGCGTAATGGACCCTGGATTCTTCCTTATCGATGCCGTCGTTAACCGAGGAGCCAGAAGGGTACGATAGGTGATGGATGAGGCGGAATTTTCCCTCCGCCTTCTTGGGGACCACACCGAGGGGGGATACCCTCAGGTTGTAAAAGGGGGGGGAGGTCAAATGGACCGGCCATCCGTCCCAACTCAAGTTCCTTCCGAAGCTTCTCAGCAACGACGGACTCGAATTCAACAGCCGACTTCAAATTAGGCGCCATGGTAGGTGCGTCTGACGGGAAAAAGGGGATCCAAAAGCCACGATCCAGGCCGTCGCCCAGGATCAGAGCCTCCCTATGAAGGGGGTACCGGTCTAGCCAGGGACGCATCTCTGAGACGTTCACCGGCGACCTCCGGCTTAGAAAGGTCAGGCTTTGCGCCTGGCCGGGGAATCGGCTGTTTTCCTCTCCGAAAGCACCGACTGGCGGGATGGGCGCCACCGCAACCCGAGCATTCGTGCTTGAAACGGCACGCGGTGTACCACTTGCAGTGGCTTTCGTTGAATAACCAACAGATACCCTTCCTTGGAGCGGCCGACGCTCCGGGGGAAGTGCCGGCCGGGGACTGAAAGGACGAAGGCCTGTGGGGGCACATGAGCAACAGCCACAGGCTGCCATCCTGACAATCAAAACAAAATTCCTTGCGCGCCGCCATCTTTTGACGGAACTGAGTGTCGTATTGAAACCAACACTGTCCGCCATAAACTTTGTAAGCGCCCCAAATAAGGTCTAGGTAACAAAAAAGGGAGGTGGCTAACTCCGGAAACCGCTCGCAGAGCACGCCCGCGTAAGCGCAGAACCCCTGTAGCCAGTTCCCGAACGTCCGTGGGGGCTGTTTCGGCTTGTCACCCGGGGTAGATACGTCGATCCGCCGAGATTTGTCTATCGATTCCCTGTCCGGCGGTACCAGCGCAATAAAGTCAATAAATTCGCGACGCCAAATCTTATCCTTCACCTCCTCCGTCAAGTGCGTGCCCGTAGGCGAGACCGCCCACAAAGCACCACCAGAAACGGGGGGGGGGCAGTCGATGGACCTGATACCCCCATGCTGGATAGGACAGACTTCACGACCGAAGCAATGCGTTCCTCCGGCGGGCCCGATACGGAAGCTTCAGTAGCCCTACCCCAAACCAAATTACAATCATACTCACTGATGTGGAGAGGCAGGTTCGATGAAGGGCGACCAGCAGCAGGACCCGGTGGGACATCCGATGCCGGAACGGCCATGGAAGGCGGGGGCCCGTGACGACCATCACCTGGAGGAACAGAAGAGGAGGCAGGACCCTGCTGATGGACGGCAAGGTCCAGGGGAGGGGGTCCGACCACTGACCCTGAAGGGTCCGAATGGCCAAGAACCGCGGCTGGACAACCGCAAGATCGTCTGCAGGCATCATGAGATCGACCCGGGGCGGGTGGGGCCGCCAGCCCGGGCCTGGGGAAGGAGCCTCCCGCCCTGCCGGGCGCGGGGAGACCAGGCTGCAGAGTGGAGACAAGTGGCCCCCGGGGACCCCCCGCCCAGTCGGACGCAGGGGGGTCCGTACGAGCCGGGGAGGGAAGGGACGACGGAGCAGGACAAAAACCACCCGCCCTGCCGGGCGCAGGGAGGTGCTGGTGAGTCCAGAGCGACGGGGGCGGGTGGCGCGCCGATGCGGAAAAAACGCCGTCCGCCCCGCTGGGCGCAGGAAGCCCATGAAACAGATCCCGAGAACCCCGCCGATCGCCCACCCATTCGGGTGCAGGGGAACCATGCGCCATGAGCCCAGGCTGGTGAGATGTGGGTGACGACAGGGAATCTCCCGCCCTGCAGGGCGCAGAGAGATTCCGTGAGGGCCGATGTAGCGTGTTCATGCATACGTGCGTGGATGAGACCCCAGCCCCGCTATGCGCAGGGGGGTCGAGGGCATAGGACACAGATGGTAAGGCAGACCCAACCGCCCTGCAGGGCGCAGGGAGATTCGGGGGCGGCAGCGCAGGGGTATGGGAGGCAGTGATTCCACATGAATCTCCCGCCCTGTTGGGCGCAGGGAGATCGGTGACATTGATACACAGCTGGGGTAAAAGAGTGGGCATGAATGACTCTCCCGCCCTGCAGGGCGCAGTCAGGGTCATGTCATGCCGCACTCCAAGTGATGTGCACTCCTCATTCAAATTTCCCGCCCAGCCGGGCGCAGGGAGAAGAGGATCCACCGGGGGCAGTGTAGCCGGCGCGCAGTCCTCAGCGGAACCGCCGTCCAGGAGGCTAGAGCGGGCGGCCGCCGAGGAGATGCGCACCCGGGCCTTCCCCCTCCCACCAGAGGACCTCCGCGCCGCCGATCGTGTGTCACCACCCGCCGCCGACACCCCGCCCGCCGCGGGAGCGGGCCCAGGTAAGGCGGCAGGCAATGCACAGCCAGGGAGCGCCTCAGCTCCAGCCCGGCCACACAGGAGCCCACAGCCAGCGGAGGGGGCAGGGCCAGAGACCGCCCGAACGGAGCCCTGCGTGGAACGAGGGCTCCGCGAGCGGCCTATACGAGGGGAGACCCGGGCATCAGTAGGCAGGGGGGAGGACCGCCGAGTGGGGCCCCGGCGACGACGAGAGGAAGTGCCGCGCTTCCTAGCTGAAGGAGCGCTGGCACACAGGGCAGAAGGGGAGCAGGGGTCGCAGGATTGGCCTGCCGAGGCTCTGTAGGAACTGGGGCTCAGCCGAGAAGGCGGGCGGACCCGTCTCCGGGCCCTGGGCTCCACAAGAGGATCCGCAGGCAGGGGAGGGGGAGAGTGAGGAGCAGGAGGGACAGGAGGAGCAGTCCCGGGGGAGAGGAGTGAAAACAGCCAGTCAGCCCGACCTTGAAGGGCCAGCTCACGGACCTTGGCCAAAAGGAGCTCGGTGTCCATGGCTGGAGGCACAGGGTCAGCAGCTCTTCCAACGGATCTTTCCAGAAGGATCCAGAATTTCTGGGCGCGACACTTTTGTCGAGCTCGGGCCCAACCCAAACCACAACCCCACCAATCTTTAATGACCCTCTGGTCACTTTGACCCGCCCTGGACATGCCCCCATCAGTCAGGGCTCTCTTTCCTTATGGGGGTCAAGAGGCCTGCATTGTCTTGCAGCAGCACCGTTATGTTCCTTGGCAAAGTTTACAACCTTCAGCTTGAAACTTGCTTCATATTTCTTTCTTCTTGCTGGTGGAGCCATGGTGGGGTCTTGCCTAGCAGCTGTTTTGTTTACACCCACTAATCTATCAGCCCGCTGGATGTGTGGTAATACTGTATGAAGCTTTGGCTACATACAGTATACTGCGCTGAGCAAATCATGGCGAGCGATGTATTCTATTAATGGATGAATACAAAGCCTGCTCGGATTGGCTGAGTCAGAGGTTGTAACATCATCAGCCCGCCTCTCTGACTCATCAATAGAATACATCGCTCGCCGTGATTGGGTCAGCACAGTATACTGTATGTAGCCGAAGTTGCATACAGTATTACTGCACATCCAGCGGGCTGACAGATTAGGGACGTTTGTTTTGGGCCAGCTTGGGCCAAACAAACTATGTAAAGTAGTCCTAAACCTGCAGTTTCTCTTAACCACTTGCCGACCACTGCACGCCGATATACGTCGGCACAATGTCAGTGGTGGGCAAACCCTCTACCTGTACGTCCCCTTTAATTGGCGGAGCTAGTGGGCGTGCGCCCGCAGCATACAGCGTGACCATGCCCGCGGGTCCGGTAGACTTGATGTCTGCCAGTGTCCCGTCATCGTGTCACGAAGCCTCAGAACGGGGAGATGCCTATGTAAACAAAGCATTTCCCCGTTCTGCCTAGTGACATGACAGGGATCTACTGCTCCCTGTCATTGGGAGCAGTGATTGTTGTCATGTTAGTGGTAGCCCACCCCCCCCCCCCCCCCAGTTAGAATCCCTCCCTGGGACACACTTAACCCCTTGATCACCCCTAGTGTTTAATTCCTTTCCTGCCAGTGTCGCACTGATCGCTGCATAAATGACAATGGTCCCAAAATAGTGTCAAAAGTGTCCAATGTGTCCGCCATAATGTTGCAGTCACGATAAAAAATAGCAGATCGCCGCCATTACTAATAAAAAAAAAATTATAATAAAAATGCCATAAATATATCCCCTATTTTGTAGACACTATAACTTTTAGGCAAACCAATCAATATTCGCTTATTGCGATTTTTTTTTTACTAAAGATATGTAGAAGAATACACATCGACCTAAACTGAGGAAAAAAAAAGTTTTTTTTATATATTTTTGGGGATATTTATTATAGCACAAAGTAAAAAATATTGTTTTTCTCAGAATCTTTCATCTTAAAGTCTTGTTCTGAGTCCTGGAGCCTCATCCCTTTAGGCTTGATTCACACTAATGCGTTTTTTGATGCATTTTGCAGAAATGCAGGGCAATCTTTTAACATGGGTTCCTATGGAACATGTTCACATCAATGCATTTTTGTGCCTCTGCGTTTTTGGAAAGGGTCAGGGACTTTTTTTCATGCAAAATGCAGCGTTTTGCATGTAATAGAAGTCAATGGACCCGCATCCAAAACGCAAGTACCGCGTTTTTACAGCGATTTTGCCGCAATTTGCTTTTTGCGTTTTTTTTTACACTGTGGTTGCGGCAAAATCGCGCTAAAAACGCATGTCCAAAAATGTGGCAAGCACCGCAAAAAGCACTGCAAAAACACTCAAAAGCAAAATGCATAGATTTGAATCGAGCCTTAAACCCGAACACATAAATAATTACACAGGTTCTGTGGCTAATTAAACTCACTTGGTGCCTTATCTGCATTAAATTAGCCTCAGAGCCTGTGTAATTCATATGTGTTTGGGTTTAAAGGGATGAGGTGGCAACCCTATGAACCTAGGAATGGAGGCTTATTTCCACCCAAAGCTTTTAGGCTCCAGGACTCCAGGGATAAGGTGGCAACCCTAATATCTTACCTGGTAGCCAGACCTCTTTTTTCTTTTCTAAATTATAGATTAGAATCTGCTGCCATGTTCAATCCTCCTGTTATCACTCGCACAATCTTCAATCTGGCTGTATGAAGATTCGGTCCTCTTTATTGTTTCAGCTGTGCACTGGCCTTTATATACTGTATGTGAGCTGACTTATGCCCCGTACACACGTTCCGATTATCGGACAACAAAAGTCGCTTTCGGACAGATCGTTCGATAATCTGATCGTTAGTACGCAGCTTTCGACAGCCGATCACGATAGTCCATCCAACCAAATCCGAAGGGACAAACAGGAAAACTTTGGTCGGACGACAGCCCATCGTACGACAATCGTGTAATCAGTACAGTATGCGTCCAATAAAAGTTGTTCGACAAACACCACGCATGCTCGGAAACACGAAAATAAACCAGAAGGACATATCTTTGAAAATACGTAGCTACGCACAGCAGAAGATTTTTCCAGAATCGTATGACAAAAATCTTACACACATTTTGCACTGTTGTTTTCGATCTTAGTTGTATGCAACAAAATGCAAACGATCTGTCGCACGATAATCGGAACGTGTGTACAGGGCATAATTCTAAAGGTTCTTTCCCTAAATCCCCTTTCACAGGGGACGGATCCGTATTGATCCACCCCGTGAAGATCCGCTGCTCAGCGGGGATCGCTCAGCTGATCCCTGCTGAGCCGGCGGATGACAGGGCGGTCCCTGCACACTGTGCAGGGACCGCCCTGTCAGATCTCTGCTCTCCTCTATGGGGGATCACATGAACACGGACCGTCTGTCCGTGTTCATCCGATCCGCTCTGCAGACAGATGGAAAAATAGGGTTTTCCTCCGTCTGCAGATTTGGACAATAGCGGAGGCGGACGATAGCGGGTGTCAGCGGATGGTCATCCGATGACACCCGCTAACCCATAGGGGTGCATGTATGTCCGTTTTTCATCCGAAAACGGATGGATGAAAAACGGACATACGGTCCGCACGTGTGAAAGGGGCCTAAGGAGGCTTCCCCTGGGTAAAATGACTGATTGCTGACAGGACACTAAAAAGATACACGTGCTGTCTGTTTGCTTTGACAGACCCAATAGGGGTGACCCTATTATTCAGGAACTGAATTTAATTTAATTGGTTACTTAGAACAAGCACATGTTTAGTTTCTTTATGCTATGGACTTGCTGTACAAAGCCCTCCAACACTAAAACTGTGTTAGTTTTCTGCCTTGTTGAATAAAAGTGCAGGCAACCTTGTTTAGACTGTGCTTGGGTGTCCCTGTCATGCATGGTTTACTGCTGTCACTACCAGCTGAGACTGCCCCTCCTTACAATTTGGTGGGAGGTTGCAGGCAGCACCTTAAAGACAGGGACACCTATTGTTGAATAAAATTGAGGAGCTTCTAAAATTTGTTGGTAAATGCTAACCAAACGCAGATTAATCAGCTATAGCAAAATAAGACAGCTTACTGAAAGGGGTTGTAAACCCTTGTGTTTTTTTACCTTAATCCATCCTATGCATTAAGGTGAGAAAACACCTGGCAGTCACCGGCCCCCCAGCCCCCCATTTTACTTACCTGGCCCCCTTCATCTCCTCGGTGGGGATGCGCTGTCCCTCTCTCCACAGGGTCCCGGCTCTTGATTGGATAGATTCATTGCAGTGCAGCCTTTGGCTCCCGCTGCTGTCAATCAAATCCAATGATGCGGGTGCCGGGGGCGGGGCCGAGTCCGGCATTCGTGTCTGTGGATGCAAATGCTGGACTCGGGAGCGTGCCCGCAAGGTAACCCGCTTGGGAGAGAGCTTCTCCTAGGGGGTTATCTGATGCGGGGAGGACCTTGCGAAAGCCGCGGGGGACCCCAGAGGAGGAGGGTGTTTGGGGCCACTCTGTGCAAAATGAGCTGCCCAGTGGAGGTAAGTATGACATGTTTGTTATTTTAAAAAAATTAAAAACGATCCTTTACAATCACTTGAACTTCACCAGGCCTTTTTAGAAGGACGGCAACAAGTAAACCTGTCTCTACAGCAGCAGATACAGGACCTGTTTGAGAGGCAGATGGTGCCACAGGGGCTGACGTGTACACTGTGACAGATGGTGCACAGCAATTTAAATAAATCGCCCTTGAAGGGTGATTTTAAAGCCTACCTCTGGCTCATTCGCCCTATTTTACATGAGCCTTTGAAATGTGATCAGGGAAAATGTATGTCACTATTTTGTAAGCCTGTCCTGGCAGCACACTTAACAATTGAGAATGGAAGGCAAACTTCTCCTATTACCATTGGACACTAGGTGAAGTAATTAATTAATTAAAGCATTAACAGCTTGCCAAGCTTGGCTCAGACTTACACCCCTTGCACACTGGGGCGGTGCAGGCATTAGCGGTAAAGTTTTAGCAACGCTTTACCGCTGTTACAGCGGTGCTTTTCGGTCACTGGTGGGGTGCTAGCGGCCGAAAACAGGGTTAATAGAGCCTGTGTTGTGGCGCTGCCAAATCGATTGGCAGGTGATTTGGCAGCGCTGCCGAACCGATTTACAGGCGCTTTGGCAGCGCTGACCATTCATTTCAATGTGCAGGGCGTTTCGGGAACGGTGTATACACCACTCTCGCATGGCACCAAAGATGCTGCTTGCAGGACTTTTTTTCCCGTCCTGCAAGAGCACTGCCCCAGTGTGAAAGCACTTGGCTTTCACACTGGGGTGGCTTGAGAGGCACTTTACAGGTGCTATTTTTAGCGCTAAAACACCTGAAAAGCACCCCAGTGTGAAAGGGGTCTAAATTGCACTGCTAAAGACTACCCTACTGCGGTGCTGTTAGTGGAGATGTCTAGTAAATGAAATCTGTAAAGTATGTCTTGGTTGTGGTTAAGAAATTGCTATACAGTGCACTATTGCACTGTGATTTCCCTGTTTTGAACACCACATGCAGTCCAGTGCATTTTTTCTGCATCAAAAACACATGGAAAGTAGGTTTTATGGTTTCCAATGGCATAGTTCACACCATTGCAGACAGTTTCAGGGCTTTCCAGTTCCCGAAAAAAAAGTAGAACATGCTGCATTTTTCCTGCACTGGACTGTACTGGAATGCAGAAAAACGTATCAAAAACGCACTGAAACAAATCAAATGCATTAAAAAAAAACACACTGGACCCTAGTATAGTAAAAAAAAAAAGAAAAAAAAACACCTGGAATGCATCTGGAACCACATCAAAAACACACCAAAAATGCACTGGAACACATCTAAAATGCGTTAAAAACACACATGCAGAAACGCTTTTGGAAAAGATCTGGAGTGCGTTTTTGCAGTCTGAAAAAGCCCATAGACATTTCTGTAAATTATGCATGGCCTCAATTTGGCCATGGAAAAATGTGATAAGTGATAGTACCCCAAAATCCAGAAGTTAGCCTGGTATACCCCTATTTTGCTGTATCCAATGACTTGCTCTATCATGCAAAGAAAGAAAAAGAGCAAGTTGTGCAGCAACTAATGGTATCAGAGTCTCTCTCAAGGAGTTAAAACTAACGAGTGAATTGAGCAGGATTTATGTGTCTGAATATTTACAAAGTAGTTGAGGAATATTATAAATCTTTGACACATCTGCATTTTCAAATGCAACTGGGATGTGTCTCAAATTTCTGTGACACCACTCAGAACAGACTGGGAGTAGAGGTCAGCACTAGCTTTATGCAGCTCCCAATATGTATTTCAATCAATAATTCAAACAGTTGTTTAATAATCAGGTTTAAAGATGCTGCCAGGATTGAAAAAGACCTGGGCCTGCCCATACCAAAGAGTGAAAATGAGTGTGCAGGTTTCACACAATGATGGCATGGATTAAATGAGCATGCTTAAAAGAAAAAAAGCCAAAACATTTGACTTTATACACTGCACATACTGTATATTATAGTCTGCGTTTACACCAAATATCTTTAACCACTTCAGCTACGGAAGGATTTACCCACTTCCTGACCAGGCCATTTTTTTCTATACTGCACTGCGTTGATTTAACTGACAATTGCGCGGTCGTGCAACATTGTACCCATACAGAATTGATGTCCCTTTTTTTCCCACAAATAGAGCTTTCTTTTGCTGGTATTTGATCTCCTCTGCAGTTATTATTTTTTGCGCTATGAACTATGAACCAATTCAATTTTGAAAAAAACACAATATTTTTTACTTTTTGCTATAATAAATATCCAAAAAAATTATAATTTCATCATCTGTTTAGGCCAATATGAATTCTTTTACATATTTTTGGAAAAAAAATAAAATAGATCGCAATAAGCGTAAATTGATTGGTTTGCGTAAAAGTTTTAGAGTCTACAAAATAGGGGATATATTTATGGCATTTTTTATTATTCATTTTTTTTTACTAGTAATGGCGGTGATCAGTGACTTTTAGCGGGACTGCGACATTGCGGAGGAGAGATCGGAAACTTTTTTGGGACCATTGACATTTATACAGCGATCAAAGCTAAAAATAGCTTCTGATTACTGTATAAATGGCACTGGCAGGGAAGGGGTTAACACTAGGGGGCGATCAAGGGGTTAAGTGTTCCCTAGGGAGGTGTTTCTAACTGTGAGGGGAGTGGACTGACTGGGAGTAGAGAGATCGCTGTTTCTGATCACTACAGCAGATCTCTCTCTACTTCCTTGACAGAACAGGGATCTGTCTGTTTAGATTGACAGATTCCTGTTCTGGCTCTCTAAAGGAGCGATCGCGGGTCGCCGGCCAAGCACACCGGCTCCGGCGGCGCGCCTCCTAAAGCTCTTAAACCGGCCGACGTACACCTACACCAACCTGTGGCGGTATAATGATGGCGGCTGGTAGGTAAGCGGTTAATTTCTGTGGCACAAGTGATGGCCTTACAAGACACACATAAACATCAGGACAAAGGATAATTTGAAAAAATGAAACCCTTTCTTTGCATATATTTTACTGCACACAGAATATGGCTAACACTAGTTGACTGAGCCTGTCTTAAAAAAGGAACTTCAGTATAATAGTTACCTAGCAGCTGGGAACTGTTGACACAATGAGCAGTTTGGTTTGGAGTATGTTATGTTGTCAGCATCACATAAAGCCCTGACATACATTGGTGGTCAGTGGGAGGAAGAACACTTCTACACTGGTATCCAGTTGGCTGAAGCTTTCACTGCTTCAGCCAACCAGGGCTTGCAATGCACTGTTCAGCGCCGCAATGCATTGTGGTCGGTTCGGGGGTAACAAATGGTCCATTGACCCGTTTGTTCAGCTGTTCACCGAACGTCCGAACAGCGAAAGTTTGGGCCGAACCGTTCGCCCATCCCTAGTGACAACACTGAAGAAATGACACTTGGCTACAAAGTAGTGAGTGTACAGCTTGTATAACAGTGTTAATTTGCTCTTCCCTCTAAATAACTCAACACACAGCCATTAATGTCTAAACCGCTGGCAACAAAATTGAGTACACCCCTAAGTGAAAATGTTCAAATTGGGCCCAATTAGCCATTTTCCCTCCCCGTGTTATGTGACTCGTTAGTGTTACAAGGTCTCAGATGTGAATGGAGAGCAGGTGTGTAAATTTGGTGTTATCGCTCTCACTCTCCCATACTGGTCACTGCAAGTTCAACATGGCACCTCATGGCAAAAAACTCTCTGAGGATCAGAAAAAAAGAATTGTTGCAGGCTATAAGAAGATTGCCAAGATCATGAAACTGAGCTGCAGCACGGTGGCCAAGACCATACAGCGTGTCAGGTCACCTGAGTCCAGGTGACAGGTGCACTCCGTAGGAGTCAGGAGTGCACTGCTAAGGTAGTGGACTCTAGGACTGACTGCTGCGGATTGAACTCTGGGAGGTTCAGGAAGCAGGACCACTGGAGCACCAACACAGATCCCACTGGGAGCTAGAGCATTAATTCCCCAGGGAGCGGAGTCTAAAAGCCAGCAGGTGTTCACCAGAGCCTCTAGTGGTAAGAAAGGACTGCGCTGCAGTCTAGCTCCAGGTCGCAGCCCCCAGGGTCTCACAGCTCACGCTCACGGTAAACTTGCAGGAGAAAGAGGAAGGAAGCAGCAGGCTGGAACAACAAGGATAGTAAAGGGATAAGCCAAAGGTCGGGGCAACTAGCAGACAAGGATAAACATAGAACACGCCAAAGGTCAGGGTCACAAGCAGACAGGGATAGTCGAGAATAGGCCAAGATCGGTAACTTGAATCAGACGTAGGAGACACAGAAAGTTGAACATGAAAGCTAAACACACAATGGTTGATCAGCAAGGTTGGCTTGCAATGCACAGGTTAATATAGTGTTACTAATTAGAGGCTGAGGTGGAGCTATGCTGAGGGAAGATTATACAAGCAGTCAGGTGAGGGTGGCTGGCCTCTAAAGGTGAACACATGGAGGGCAGGTAAGCTGACAGAGAAAGATTACGGCATAACCATGCCACAACGGTTTAACAGGACAGGTTCCACTGAGAACAGGCCTCACCATGGTTGCACTACCTTAACCCTCTTGGGCATGGAGTTCACCAGAGCTTCGCAGGTTGCCACTGGAGTCCTCTTCCACTCCTCCATGATGACATCACGGAGTGCTGCCAGCATTGCTGCAGAGGTTGAAGGGGTGGAGGGTCAGCCTGTCAGTGCTCAGACCATACGCTGCACACTACATCATATTAATCTGCATGGCTGTCGTCCCAGAAGAAAGCCTCTCCTAAAGATGATGCACAAGAAAGCCCGCAAACAGTTTGCTGAAGACGAGCAGACTAAGGACATGGATTACTGGAACCATGTTCTGTGGTCTGATGAGACCAAGATAAACATATTTGGTTCAGATGGCGTCGTCAAGCGTGTTTGGCGGCAACCAGGTGAGGAGTACAAAGACAATTGTGTCTTGCCTACAGTCAAGCATGGTAGTGGGAGTGTCATGGTCTGGGTCTGCATGAGTGCTGCCGGCACTGGGGAAATACAGTTCATTGAGGGAACCATGAAGGCCAACATGTACTGTGACATACTGAAGCAGAGCATGATCCCCTCCCTTTGGAGACTGGGCCGCACGGCAGTATTCCAACATGATAACAACCCCAAACACACCTCCAAGATGACCACTGCCTTGCTAAAGAAGCTGAGGGTAAAGGTAATGAACTGGCCAAGCATGTCTCCAGACCTAAACCCTATTGAGCAACTGTGGGGCATCCTCAAACGGAAGATGGTGGAGCGCAAGGTCTCTAACATCTACCAGCTCTGTGATGTCATCATGGAGGAGTGGAAGAGGACTCCAGTGGCAACCTGCAAAGCTCTGGTGAACTCCATGCCCAAGAGGGTTAAGGCAGTGCAGGAAAATAATGGTGGCTTCACAAAATATTGTCACTTTGGGCCCAATTTGGACATTTTCACTTAGGGGTGCACTCACTTTTGTTGCCAGCGGTTTAGACAATAATGGCTGTGTGTTGAGTTATTTTGATGGGATAGCAAATTTACACTGTTATACAAGCCGTACACTTTGTAGCAAAGTGTATTTTCTTCAGTGTTGTCACGTGAAAAGGTATAATCAAATATTTACAAAAATGTGAGGGGTGTACTCACTTTTGTGAGATACTGTAAGTCCTGCTAGCAGCTGAGACCATTGGGAACTGGATACTGGGGCCTGCTGGCCTCTAGGAGATACAGTACCTGCTGGAACTGCAGCAGTCAGCCCCAAAGCACCACAGTGCCAGCAGCAGGCACTTAGGGAGGGGCCTCCGGACACTCCACTGTGCCTCACCGTCAGGGTCTGGAAGCTGTCTGGGTACCCCACTGCCAGTGTCTGAAGGCTGCGAGGTCCGAAAACTGTCTGGGTTCCCTGCTACTCAGATCCTTAAGGAGGCACAACACCGAAAGCTTACCATCTTTAATGCAGCATGCATCCTAATGCTGGGACCCTGAAGGTGACCTAAAATCTTAAGTCCTTGGTCCATGCAGGTACCCTGACACCAGGGTGTCCCATCATAACAGGACCTTCTCCATCTCTGTTGCTAGAGACTGCTCCTATGCTTACCCAGGGCATAGGTTACCCAACCCAGGTCCCCAAATGCACCAGGGATCCCAGAGATAACACCTGGGTCAGTACAAGGTTAATTTGGAACTCTGCCCTTCCCCAGAGGACCTCTACTAATGGGGCTATAATGGCAGACACAGCTCTCATGTTCAGAGTGGATATCTGGACCTCTTGGCCTTGGCACAACAAGATCAACTGGCTGCGAAAAGAACACAGGACAGGCAACAGTAGGGATCTTAACCCAAACAGACATCCCATTTAAGCCACATGCCAATGGAACTTCAGAACCCTTAGACACATCATCAGGCGGGAGCTTAACCCAGTGAACAGAGCCTGGCTGAGCAGCAAGTAGTGAATCAGCATAGTCGGCCAGGCAGCAGCCCAGGAATCAGCTTAGTCCGGCAAGGCAACAGGCAGCAGATCAACAGAAGCAGGCTTGGTAGTAGACCGCAGATCAGAGAGAAGCCTGGCAACAAGAAGTGGGTAACCAGCGGCAGGCTTGGCAGAGGACGGCTGGACACCAGAGGCAGGATTGGCAGGAGACGCCAGATCAGCAGAGGCAGGAGACGGCAGGACACCAGAGGCAGGCTTGGCAGAGGATGGCAGGACACCAGAGGCAGGCTTGGCAGAGGATGGCAGGACACTAGAGGCAGGCTTGGCAGAGGACAGCAGGACACCAGAGGCAGGCTTGGCAGAGAACGGCAAGACACCAGAGGCAGGCTTGGCAGAGAACAGCAAGACACCAGGGGCAGGCTTGGCAGGAGACGCCAGGACACCAGAGGCAGGCTTGGCAGGAGACGCCAGGTCACCAGAGGCAGGAGACGGTAGGACACCAGAGGCAGGCTTGGCAGAGGATGGCAGGACACCAGAGGCAGGCTTGGCAGAGGATGGCAGGACACCAGAGGCAGGCTTGGCAGAGGACGGCAGGACGCCAGAGGCAGTCTTGGCAGAGGACAGCAGGACACCAGAGGCAGGCTTGGCAGAGGACAGCAGGACACCAGAGGCAGGCTTGGCAGAAAACGCCAAGACACCAGTGGAGGGCAGGACACCAGGGGCAGGCTTAGCAGGAGACGGCAGGGCACCAGAGGCAGGAGACGCAGGACACCAGAAGCAGGAGACGGCAGGAGATGGCAGGACACCAGAGGCAGGCTTGGCAGGAGACACCAGGTCACCAGAGGCAGGAGACGGCAGGACACCAGAGGCAGGCTTGGCAGAGGATGGCAGGACACCAGAGGCAGGCTTGGCAAAGAATGGCAAGACACCAGAGGCAGGCTTGGCAGAGAACGGCAAGACACCAGAGGCAGGCTTGGCAGAGAACAGCAAGACACCAGGGGCAGGCTTGGCAGGAGACGGCAGGACACCAGAAGCAGGCTTGGCAGAGGAGATGGCAGGACACTAGAGGCAGGACACCAGAGGCAGTTTTGGCAGGAGACGGCAGGACACCAGAGGCAGGCTTGGCAGGAGACGCCAGGTCACCAGAGGCAGGAGACGGCAGGACACCAGAGGCAGGCTTGGCAGGGGACGGCAGGACACCAGAGGCAGGCTTGGCAGAGGACAGCAGGACACCAGAGGCAGGCTTGGCAGAGAACGGCAAGACACCAGAGGCAGGCTTGGCAGAGAACAGCAAGACACCAGGGGCAGGCTTGGCAGGAGACGGCAGGACACCAGAGGCAGGCTTGGCAGGAGACGCCAGGTCACCAGAGGCAGGAGACGGTAGGACACCAGAGGCAGGCTTGGCAGAGGATGGCAGGACACCAGAGGCAGGCTTGGCAGAGGATGGCAGGACGCCAGAGGCAGTCTTGGCAGAGGACAGCAGGACACCAGAGGCAGGCTTGGCAGAGGACGGCAGGACACCAGAGGCAGGCTTGGCAGAAAACGCCAAGACACCAGTGGAGGGCAGGACACCAGGCTTAGCAGGAGACGGCAGGGCACCAGAGGCAGGAGACACAGGACACCAGAAGCAGGAGACGGCAGGAGATGGCAGGACACCAGAGGCAGGCTTGGCAGGAGACACCAGGTCACCAGAGGCAGGAGACGGCAGGACACCAGAGGCAGGCTTGGCAGAGGATGACAGGACACCAGAGGCAGGCTTGGCAAAGAATGGCAAGACACCAGAGGCAGGCTTGGCAGAGGAGATGGCAGGACACTAGAGGCAGGACACCAGAGGCAGTTTTGGCAGGAGACGGCAGGACACCAGAGGCAGGCTTGGCAGGAGACGCCAGGTCACCAGAGGCAGGAGACGGCAGGACACCAGAGGCAGGCTTGGCAGGGGACGGCAGGACACCAGAGGCAGGCTTGGCAGAGGACAGCAGGACACCAGAGGCAGGCTTGGCAGAGGACAGCAGGACACCAGAGGCAAGCTTGGCAGGACACCAGAGGCAGTTTTGACAGGAGACGGCAGGACACCAGAGGCAGGCTTGGCAGAGGATGGAAGGACACCAGAGGCAGGCTTGGCAGAGGACAGCAGGACACCAGAGGCAGGCTTGGCAGAGGACGGCAGGACACCAGAGGCAGGCTAAACCCCATTGGCAAGCTTAGAGGCAGGCTGAACCACATCAGCAAGCATAGAGGTAGGCTGAACCCCATCAGCAAGCATAAAGGTAGGCTGAACCCCATCAGCAGGCAGCATGGAAGCAAGTTGGACCCCATCAGCAGGAAGCATGGAGGAGGAATGGACCCCATCAGCAGGCAGAATAGAGGTGAAATGGACCCCATCAGCAGGCAGTGCTGGGGAGGAATGGACCCCATCAGCAGGCAGCATGGAGGAGGAATGGACCCCATCAGCAGGCAGCAAAAAAAAAAACTGGGACCAGACCATGTGCAGTATGTATACTGTATATTAAAAGTGAGATTTTTTTTTACAGTGAATGAAAGATAATCATACACCACTAAACAATAAACATGAGAATCAAAACTAAATGACAAATGCCTAAGCAGCAACGAAAATTAACAATATACACTTTATGCAAAGATGAGAAACACATAAGGCATGGGGAAATCTGGAGGAGCAGGGAGCAAGGCAGCAGGGTATTGGGTGCAGGGCAGGAACAAGAGCAAGGTCAAGAATAAATGGCAGCAGAGTTAAGCAG
The DNA here is from genome assembly GCA_028564925.1 of Lithobates sylvaticus. Taxonomy (NCBI): domain Eukaryota; kingdom Metazoa; phylum Chordata; class Amphibia; order Anura; family Ranidae; genus Lithobates; species Lithobates sylvaticus. The sequence goes on along the minus strand of CM053027.1, from coordinate 281,466,166 downwards.
CAGTACTTGTTCGGTATCAGTGCAACCCTAATATCAACTTTACAAGAAGGCCTAGATAAAACAGAGAAGTGGGCAGCTACAGTATATGTCAGATGAGGTTTAATAAAGGAAAACGTAATACACTTGAAAACTAAAAATATGCATGCATGTTAGTCACTAGGGGGAGAAGCTCTAGGAGCATAAAGGATGGGAAAGGATCTGTGGGTCCTAGTAGATCACAGACTCAATGGCATGCAAGCTGCAGTAAAAAGATATTTATTTGAGAGATAAAACTATAATACTATGACTTTACAAAACTCTGGTTCGGCCACATCTTGAGTATGTTGTCCAGTTTTGGTTACCAATCTTTAGGGACGATGTCCCCAAACTGAAAAGGGTCCAGAGAAGGCAACAAAACTAAAAAGGTGGCTGGAGGGCCTCAGTTGTGTGGAACGATTACAAAAAATTAATACATTCCCTGGGTAAGAGTCACTTAACCACTTGACAACTGGGCACTTAAACCCCCCTCCTGCCCAGACCAATTTTCAGCTTTCAGTGCTCTCACACTTTGAATGACAATTACTCAGTCATGCAACACTGTACCCAAATTTATTTTTTGTCCTTTTTTCCCACAAATAGAGCTTTCTTTTGGTGGTATTTGATCACCTCTGGGTTTTTTATTTTTTGCTCTATAAATAAAAAGAAAATGAAAAAAAAAATTTTTCTTTGTTTCTGTGATAAAATTTTGCAAATTATTAATTTTTCTTCATAAATTTTGGCCACAATTTATACTGCTACATATCTTTGGTAAAAATAACCCAAATTAGTGGATATTATTTGGTCTTTGTGAAAGTTAGAGAGTCTACAAGCTATGGTGCAAATCATACAAAATTGATCACACCCTCATTTCTTGAGACCCGAACAAGCCAGGAAAGTGCAAATACCCCCCAAATGACCCCTTTTTTAAAAGTAGACACTCCAATATATTTAGTAAGATGCATGGTGCGGTTTTTGATGTTGTCATTTTTTTCCCACAATTCTTTGCAAAATGAAGATTTTTTATTTTTTTTCCACAAAATTGTCATTGTAATAGGTTATTTCTCTCACACGGCATGTGTATACCACAAATGACACCCCAACAAAAATTCTGCTACTGCTCCTGAGTATTACGATACCACATGTGTTGGACTTTTCCACAGCCTAGCCACTTAGAGATGCCCAACATGCAGGGAACGCCCTCAGGTGTTCTAGGAGCATAAATTACACATCTAACTTGTTTACTACCTATTACAGTACACTTTTGAAGGCCCTGGAGCACCAGGACAATGACACGTGACACTGACGTAGCACTGATGATAGATGGCACTGATACGTGGCACTGATGACACGTGACACTGATGTGGAACTGATGACAGATGCCACTAATACGTGGCACTGATGACACGTGACACTGATGACAGATGGCACTAATATGTGGCACTGATGACAGATGGCACTTATACGTAGCACTGATGACAGATGGCACTAATACATGGCACTGATGACACATGACACTGATGACAGATGGCACTGATATGGAACTGATGATAGATGGCACTATGTGACCCTGATGACACGTGGCACTGATGACAGATGGCACTTAAACGTGGCAATGATGACAGATGGCACTTATACATGGCACTGGGGACAGATGGCACTGACAGATGGCACTGGGGACAAATGGCACTGACAGGTGGCACTGGGGACAGGTGGCACTGGGGACAGGTGGCACTAGGGACAGATGGCACTGACAGGTGGCAGTGGGGACAGATGGCAGCACGAGGTGGCGCCGCCCCCCGTCTGTTGCCGCTCCACCTTCCACTGCCATGGCGCTATCTGCGCTTGTAGCCATTCAGCGCCTTGCACGGCCACCGCCGCTCTGACCTGAGCCATTAGGCCTTCCATCGCCGCCATGTTAGGGGCGGATGCAGAGCGGTGAGGGTGAGGCATCTAATCGCTTCCTCCTGCGCTCTGTGACTGACGTCAGTTCCCACTCTCTCTTCCCTTCTCCATTCTGAATGCCGCCCTATCCCAGCTCCTCCCCCTTTTCTTAAAGCTCCAACACCCCTTCTTCTTAAAACGGCAACTGTGCAGTCAAGCACTGTCATGCCGTCCCTCTGCCTATCTCTCTTTGGATTAGCTCCGGGACTCTCTGTATATATCTAGGTTTGTCCCAAGCATGTTTGAAGCTACTTACTGTTGACTAGGGATGAGCTTCGAGTTCGAGTCGCACCCTGTAAAAGTCTATGGGAGAAATCTAAAGTGCTAATTTTAAAAGCCTACATGGAAGTTATTAAAATAATCAAATAAATATGTCAGAGAAATAAAATTCCAAAAACATTAGCAGCGCTATAAAGTTGCAGATATCTAAAATACCATCAAAATTATTTGGTATAACAATGAATAATACGATTAAATCCACTGTGAGTCAATATAATGATAATACAATAATCAATTCAAGTCCATAAAGTGCAAAATGTATTAGTGTCATGTGGAAAATCCAGAGACCAAGCTGAAGGAGAGATACGTATGCCCTCTGATGAAAGTAAAGACGGAAACGCGTCAGGGCGTCGCTACGCAGCAACCCCCAGTGTCACTTGTCTCGTATCTCTCCTACCCGGGAACACCGCAGGAGCGGTGAGAGGTTAGAACGGGATTGCAGTGGCAAATTTTATTGATTATGAATACGCTCTTGTTTTATGGATATATAGTGAGTGTTTTATCGTGAGATGTGCTTTTAAAAATAAAATAGTGTGATACAGGATTACGATTTGTGGCATTCTTTTATTCATTGCTTGTAATGAGCATAACACAGATGGGATGCGCCCAGAGAATTGGAGACTATTTATCAGCCTGATAAGTGCATAAACCAGCTGGGTCTGGTAAGTAGATGTCTTACAGTGGTGTGGTGAAGGAGTCTTCTTTTCTACACTGGAATCGCTGACAGCTTGGTCTCTGGATATTCCACATGACACTAATACATTTTGCACTTTATGGATTTGAATTGATTATTGTATTATCATTATATTGACTCACAGTGGATTTAATCGTATTATTCATTGTTATACCAAATAATTTTGATGGTATTTTAGATATCTGCAACTTTATAGCGCTGCTAATGTTTTTGGAATTTTATTTCTCTGACATATTTATTTGATTATTTAAATTTTATTATAGTAGCTGCTTTCAGTGTTTGCCCAAAGCAAACAATTGATCCGTGTGCGCTGAGGGAGATATATTATTATTATTTTAGTATTTCTCATTTTTTTTATATATGCAAGTTATTGTCATAAAACGTGTTTGGGGACCTGGGTCCTGCCCCAGGGGATATGTATCAATGCAAAAAAAGTTTTAAAAACGGACGTTTTTTCAGGAGCAGTGATTTTAATAATGCTTAAAGTAAAACAATAAAAGTGTAATATTCCTTTAAATTTCGTACCTGGGGGGTGTGTATAGTATTCCTGTAAAGAGCGCATGTTTCCCGTGCTTAGAACTATCCCTGCACAAAGTGTCATTTTTGAAGGAAAAAAAGCTATTTAAAATCACTCGCGGCTATAATGAATTGTCGGCTCCTGTAATACAGAGAACAGTCATTGAAAGTCAGGTCTGGTATGGATTTTAAGGGGAACTCCACGCCAAATAAAAAAAAAATGGCGTGGGGGTCCCCCTCAAAATGCCCCCTCATACCCCTACCATTTAACAAAGAAAGTGTACAAAATAGTTAAAAAACAAACAGACACCATTGGGAAAAGTTCTTTATTAAAAAAAAAAAAAAAAAAGATTCCAGTGGTGGTAATCCACTCTTGCTATCCAGCAATGGGTGATCTCTTCTTCGGGGTCCAGCAATGGCTGATCTCTTCTCCGACGTCAAGCGCAGCGCATCCTGTCTCCATGGAGACACTGAGGGAATCCCGTCTTAGCACAGGAGGACCTGGGCACTTGTCACCTGACCCCACCCCCTCTGACGCAACGCAAGGGGAAACCCAGGCTTCCCCAGTGATGTAAGGGTGACCCCGCCCCCTCTGAGGCAAGGAAAAAGCTGGGCTTCCCCAGTGATGTATGGGTGATCCCGCCCCCCTCTGATGTAACGCAGGTTTCCGTTACATCAGAGGGGGGCGGGGTCACCCGTACGTCACTGGGGAAGCCCAGCTTCCCCCTTGTGTTGCGTCAGAGGGGGCGGGGGTCAGGTGACGAGTGCCCCGGTCCTCCTCTGCTAAGACGGGATTCCCTCAGTGTCTCCATGGAGACAGGATGCACTGCGCTGGACGTCATCGGAAGAGATCATCCATCGCTAGACCCCAGAGAAGAGACCACCCATCGCTGGATACCAAGAGTGGATTACCACCACTGGAATCTTTATTTTATTTTATTTTTAATAAAGGACTTTTCCCAACGGTGTCTGTGTGTTTTTAAAAAAATGTTACACTTTCTTTGTGAAATGGTAGGGGTACTTTTGTACCCCCTTACCATTTCAAACAGGGGGGGCGGGATCTGGGGGTCCACTTGTTAAAGGGGGCTTCCAGATTCTGATAAGCCCCCCACCCGCAGACCCCCACACCCACCGGCCAGGGTTGTGGGGATGAGACCCTTCTCATCAACATAGAGACATGGTGCTTTGAGGGGTCACAGACCCCCAAAGCATCCTCCCAATGTTGAGGACATGTGGCCTGGTACGTTTCAGGAGGGGGGCGCTCTCTCGTTCCCCCTCTTTTCCTGCGGCCTGCCAGGTTGCGTGCTCGGATAAGGGTCTGGTATGGATTTTGAGGGGGACCCCCACACCATTTTTTTTTTATTGGCGTGGAGTTCCCCTTAAAATCCATTTTTTTATTTTTTTATCAATGACTTTCAATGACTGTTCTCTGTATTACGGGAGCCGACAATTCATTATAGCCGCGAGTGATTTTAAATAGCTTTTTTTCCTGCAAAAAATTACACTTTGTGCAGGGACAGTTCTAAGCACGGGAAACATGCGCCCCTTTACAGAAATACTATACTATGAGTGATGAGAGTGTGTGCATGCAAAAGAGTGCGTGCATGCGATAATGAATGCTTGTGTGTGGGTGCGTGATTATGAGTGCGTTGATTTGCGTGTATGTGAGTGTAATTTTGTGTTTATGGTAGTGCACGACTATATGTTTTTTGGGTTAATCTTTCCGTAATTTTTGTATCTCTATCTCTGTAATGTATTCCGTAATCTCTGTATTCCTTCACCTGACTGTTATTTTTCATTTATTTAAATAAAATATTGTGTCATAGTGTGCTTTTTGTTCTTTATAATTAACTTTATTATGTTGAAAAGGTGTCAAGGGGGTTCTACTTACCAAGTGCTTTTTAAAATCATGGGGGGGCCCTGACATTGGGTCGATCTTTTTTGTACAGCTTCTTCGAGATTCTGTTAAACACACCCCTCTCCACAGACCACCACAACCAAGAGACAAGGGACATAGGGAAGATGCCCTTGTTTTTGATCAACATGTGGACAAGGTACCTTCCTAAGGTCCACCTCTGGCATTGTACTTGTTCCCATGTTGAGGTCACATGGCCTAGTATGGTTTGATGGTTTGGGGGGGGGGGTGGTGTCACACGCTCATCCATCTGCCCTTTCAGAGACTACATTCTCAGATAAAGATTCTGGTTTTGGATTTGGGGTGGGTGCCCATGGGGCACGCTTATTCACCCAACCCAACTTTCCTAGACTACCAGTTTGCATTCTCGGCTAAGACTCTGGATTTCGTTTTTTGGGGGGGTACAAACACATTTTATTTTAGGTGCAGATCCCCTTAAATCGGTTGGAAAATCATTACTACCACTTTTACCTACAGGTAAACCTATAATAATGCTTACTTGTATAGACTTTGAATTTCTCCTAAACTGTGCAATTTTAGGCGATTTTGAGAGTACATGCAGCCATATCTCCTACTAGCACATTCTGTCATTGTTTTGTATGTTTATTTATAAATTTATGTTTTAAACAACAGCTGTAAAAATCCATCAAAAGTAAAAAGGTCAGATTTTGAAAGTGGGCTGTACCCTGTTTTTGGGCAGGAGTCTCCCTCTCATATAAAAACCTGACACTTAATGCGGAAAAGTTGTCTGTTCTAATATTACAGTGTTTGACTTTTCTAAAGGACAAAGGTATGTTTTTATTTTAGGGGGGGGGGACCACCATTCATTTTTTATGCATGTGTCGCCCTCAACATAAATATCAGATTGACTTTATCTAGCGTTTTCCTGATTGAGTAGCAAGGGTGTGCTACCTACTAGGGTTGCACTGATACTTATATTGGTGCCAATACCGAGTATTGGCACAAGTATAAATGCTCCAATGCCTAATCCGATACCTGGGCAGTTAGGGACGATCAGTGCGGGCAGTTACAACCACGATCTCCCTGTATAGATTTCAATAAAGCAGCCTCCCGTGGCTTTCAGCTGCTTTATTGAAATCTAAACAGGGAGATCACTGTTTGTAACTCCCCCCACCGCCGCACCGATCGTCCCTGACTGTCCCCTGTGTCCTCCTCCAGTCCCTCTCCATCCTACTAAGGTCCTCCTCTGGTCCCCTTCCATGTCCTCTTCCTATCCCCATTCATGTCCCCCTCTATGCTCCTCCACCCCCTCCATGCTCCTCCGATCCCCCTCTGTCCCTGATCTGTCAGGATGGAGAGTGGAGGAAGAAGACAGTAAATATGTTGTTTACTACCTCCATTCTTTTCTGAATGCACAGAGTCAGTAATAATTGTGCATAGTAATGCATAACTGCGCATTGTAAACTGTTTATGATGCTTCACTTTATAAATGAACAGGAGCCTGTGTCGTCTCCTGTCCATTCATCTTCAGTGCAGCCGAGGCTGCAGAGAAAGGGACTGGGCAATGTCCTCAATCCTTTTCTCTGTCTGAAAGGAGAGATGTCAGTGGTCTGTTTAGACCCCTGATATGACACACAAGCCCCCCAACAGGGTTAAAAATAAAAAATAAATATATATATATATATATATATATAAATGTAATAAATAAATGTTTAAAGGTAAAATTGTAAAAATAAAACACTGACAGAGTCATCTTGGTGATCATGATTTTAAAGGGGTATTCAAGATTATTATAAACCAGACCACCAGCTCACATACCCCCCCCCCCCCCCACCACCACCACCACTACCACTACCACATGCACCAAGGTGGGGAATGTGGAGGGGAAGAGCCTCTTGTCTGTGTAGCACCCTGATGTTTACGGAGGGTTGCTATTAAATTTATTTGCCAAGCAATAGTTGCCCTGGCCAATTGTTAGGAGGTCGATTGATTTCGCCCTAATTCTGGAATTTCTGCACTTCTCTCTTCTGTCGCTAGATGGCCGTGTATCTGGTGACATTATATAAGACAAGGGCATTGCAAGGACAGATTAGGAATCAATGGGGTGTTTCAGCCAATGGGCAGGGATTTTCTTTGGTCCCTTGGCCTGCTGGGAGAATCAATTATTTGGGTGGAGTCAGGTGATCGGGGTTCTGTGCCACCTGGATGGCTGTCTGGGTGGACGTGTGTCGTATTGCCCTAGGCTGCTAGACCAGAAACCTAAGGCCTATCCAGGGGACATTTGGCTGCTAGGCTGTCTGATGGCCTATCCAGAAGCAGGAAAGCAGTGTATGGTTGGGACCGTGGCCTTGTAGTCCAACCAAAAGTAACGGTTCCCCCGGCCAGGGAACCAGTTAAGGTTGGAGGTAGAAGGAAAGCTGTTGCCACTAAGGGACCTTCCACCTTGCTACTGGAGATCATTGTGAGTAAGCTGAGGCCAGTACCAGAGCAGACTTCTTCACCAGGGATGGTGAAGAAGTGGGAAAACTTCAGCAAGTGCCAGGTCAGGGACCCAGCGGGACAGCAGAGGTGATGCTTGTGGATTTCCGCTTTGGGGAAAAAAATGAAAAGTCAGCAGCTACAAATACTGTAGCTGCTGACTTTTACTATATGGACACTTACCCATCCAGGGAGCCCACGATGTCGGCACCCCAGCCGATCTTCGGATAGACCTTTCCCCCCCTCTTGGTTTCTTCCTTTCTCCCCATCTAACACAGGCTCGAGTCATCCTGGGACCTCTGTGTGGATACCCCCACTTATAGACAGCTTTGTCTCCATACACTCGTCAATTGACAAGTTAGGGATATCCACACATAGATTTCTGATGTCCGGACGCATTGTTACATGTTGTTTGTTATTTTTGTTTTGTGTTATTTTTGTCTCCTTGTTGTCACATCCAGGATTTATTTGACATGGTATTTCCATTGGGTGTTATTCAGTTGCGCATGTCAATTACTTTTAATGTTCCCATAGTGGAATAATATGTTAATCCTTTTTTTTGTATTTACAAATAAATTAACTTTTTTTGCATTACTATCTTCATCCTTGCATGTTGTGACACTCTTTTGGTCATCTGTTTCCTGCCTGTCTAGACAGGAACACACCAGGTTTTTTTGTATGATATGACATAGTCTTGACCAGAGTGACACTGCCCATACTGGGCTAGCAGGATTTGAAGAGATTTTAGGTGTATCATGAGACACCCTCACTTGATGTTCCTTATCCCGTACTGGGCTGAGGCTATGAGATAGGGTCAATTGACAAGTTAGGGATATCCACACATAGATTTCTGATGTCCGGACGCATTGTTACATGTTGTTTGTTTATTTTTGTTTTGTGTTATTTTTGTCTCCTTGTTGTCACATCCAGGATTTATTTGACATGGTATTTCCATTGGGTGTTATTCAGTTGCGCATGTCAATTACTTTTAATGTTCCCATAGTGGAATAATATGTTAATCCTTTTTTTTGTATTTACAAATAAATTAACTTTTTTTGCATTACTATCTTCATCCTTGCATGTTGTGACACTCTTTTGGTCATCTGTTTCCTGCCTGTCTAGACAGGAACACACCAGGTTTTTTTGTATGATATGACATAGTCTTGACCAGAGTGACACTGCCCATACTGGGCTAGCAGGATTTGAAGAGATTTTAGGTGTATCATGAGACACCCTCACTTGATGTTCCCTTATCCCTTTTTTTGTTAGGCTGTCTGATGGCCTATCCAGAAGCAGGAAAGCAGTTTATGGTTGGGACTGTGGCCTTGTAGTCCAACCAAAAGTAACGGTTCCCCCGGCCAGGGAACCAGTTAAGGTTGGAGGTAGAAGGAAAGCTGTTGCCACTAAGGGACCTTCCACCTTGCTACTGGAGATCATTGTGAGTAAGCTGAGGCCAGTACCAGAGCAGACTTCTTCACCAGGGATGGTGAAGAAGTGGGAAAACTTCAGCAAGTGCCAGGTCAGGGACCCAGCGGGACAGCAGAGGTGATGCTTGTGGAGTTCCGCTTTGGGGAAAAAAATGAAAAGTCAGCAGCTACAAATACTGTAGCTGCTGACTTTTACTATATGGACACTTACCCGTCCAGGGAGCCCGCGATGTCGGCACCCCAGACGATCTTCGGATAGACTGTCGGGTGCAGCCGCTGCCATTCCAGGTAAGGGAACCTGGCCGTGAAGCCTTTTGGCTTCACAGCCGGTTCCCTACTGCATATGCGTGAAGCACGCTGCGTTTTCCGATTGGCCCGTCGGTGGAGGAAGGAGGAGGGGGGCCGAACTTCCGGGAGATCAGGTCCTCGTTCCCCCCTCCCCCCTGAAAGGTGTCAAATGTGACACCGGAGAGGGGGAAGAAGCAATTAAGCAGAAGTTCCACTTTTGGGTGGAACTCCACTTTAAGTGGTTAAATACACACAGACACACACACATATATATATATGTGTATATATATGTAGAACTGGATAGACCTGTGTCTTTATTCAACCTTACCAACTCTGTAGCTATATATGGACATTTTTTGGCAGATAAGACACACATATTTATGTTAAGCATGTGTGTATTTAGCTGGTTGCCTGGAGCTGATCTTTACTCACAGAGTAATATATGAAGCATAATATTTCAATTACCAGTATCCTTTAATATAAAAAAAAAATCTTTTTACCAATATAATTAACATCACATTCATTAATCACCAACTGTATTTACATAAAAAACATGATTTATCAATTAAAAATAGGAAGAATGTGTTCCAGATATCTTTGATGCTCTGTAAAATAATAATGGAATTCTACTAATTAGATGTATTAGAAAGTAAAAAATGTATGGAACACAATGTAATTAGATCATTAATTACACATTAGCATAACATGACGTGCAGTATGTGACAAAAGTAACTTTTATCTGAATATGAATTTAAGTTTGCAAAGCCTTATAGGCAACAATATATAACTAGTGATATAAAACACTATGAGGAAATATGAATGTAGAACAGCCTTGGAGAGCTTAACATTAGCAAGGAGAGCAGTGGAACTAGAATAAAAATCAATGATGGTCCATAATTATGGCAAGGAAGCCATAATATTTTAATTTGTACATCTAATTCTAGTTTGGATGTGCATACAATTTGTTTTGACTACACATTCGATTCACGTTAAAAATGTCAATGTTAACTTGTATTTTGTCAATGCTATGGCACTTCAGTAGCGATGAGCTTTATGTTCGGGTCGAACATGAGTTTGACTGGAACACTGGCTGTTCGAGCGTTCGTCGAAATACGAACATTATGGGGCGTTCGCGCCAAAGTCGAGTGGTGCGTCACGCCCCATAATGCACTGGGACATCGCAGTGCATTGCTGTCTGATGATTGGCTAAGCATGCACTATGACCGCATGCTTTGGCCAATCACAGCGCTGTCAGCAAAGATAGCCATAATTGCCCAATTAAGGCCTTTGGCCAATTAAGGTTCAGGGGGTTAAGTCCACGCCCAACACTATATAAGGCCGCCTGCACGTTGGCCCTGTGTAGTGTGTTGCTGGCGTTGACCGAGACAGAGTGTCATTTTATTTCGATTGATCGGGCAGGCGATTCAGTTAGCTGCAGTGTATTTATTTTATATATATATATATATATATATATAATATATATATACACATACACAAGTCTTGTATATACATATATCCACTGTATCCAGTTTAGCTAGATCTCACTGCAGTCCATTCCTGGTGTACTCTTTCTAATATACTTCAGGCAGGTGATTCAGTTGGCTGCAATTCATTTAATATATATATATATATATACATACAGTCAGTCTCATATATATATATATATATATATATATATATATATATATCCACTGTATCCAGTTTAGCTAGATCTCACTGCAGTCCTTTCCTTGTTACTCTTTCTAATATACCTTAGGCAGGCAGGTGGTTCTGCTAGCTGCAGTGCATTTAATATATATATATATATATATATATATATATACAGTCTTGTGTGTATATATATATATATATATATATATATATATATATATATATATATATACACACACATCCACTGTATCCAGTTTAGCTAGATCTGACTGCAGGCTGTTCCTGGTGTAATTTTTCTAATATACTGTCAGGCAGGCAGGTGATTCAGGGATCTGGTCCATAAAATATATATACAGTCTCCTACATATATACAGTGGTGTGAAAAAGTGTTTGCCCCCTTCCTCATTTCCTGTTCCTTTGCATGTTTGTCACACTTAAGTGTGTCGGAACATCAAACCAATTTAAACAATAGTCAAGGACAACACAAGTAAACACAAAATGCAATTTGTAAATGAAGGTGTTTATTATTAAAGGTGAAAAAAAATCCAAACCATCATGGCCCTGTGTGAAAAAGTGATTGCCCCCTAAACCTAATAACTGGTTGGGCCACCCTTAGCAGCAACAACTGCAACCAAGCGTTTGCGATAACGTGCAATGAGGCTTTTTCAGCGTCCTGGAGGAATTTTGGCCCACTCATCTTTGCAGAATTGTCCTAATTCAGTTACATTAGAGGGTTTTCGAGCATGAACGGCCTTTTTAAGGTCATACCACAACATCTCAATAGGATTCAGGTCAGGACTTTGGCTAGGCCACTCCAAAGTCTTCATTTTGTTTTTCTTCAGCCATTCGGTGGTGGACTTGCTGGTGTGTTTAGGATCATTGTCCTGCTGCAGAACCCAAGTTCGTTTCAGCTTGAGTACACGAACAGATGGTCGGACATTCTCCTTCAGGATCTCTTGGTAGACAGCAGAATTCATAGTTCCTTTTATCACGGCAAGTCTTCCAGGTCCTGAAGCAGCAAAACAGCCCCAGACCATCACACTACCACCACCATATTTTACTGTTGGTATAATGTTCTTTTTCTGAAATGCAGTGTTCCTTCTACGCCAGATATACTTGGACACACACCTTCCAAAGAGTTCCACTTTTGTCTCATCGGTCCACAGAATGTTGTCCCAAAAGTCTTGGGGATCATCAAGATGTGTTGTGGAGAAATTGAGACGAGCTTTGATGTTCTTTTTGCTCAGCAGTGGTTTTCTCCTTGGAACTCTGCCATGCAGGCCATTTTTGCCCAGTCTTTTCCTGATGGTGGAGGCATGAACGCTAACCTTAACTGAGGCAAGTTCGGCCTGCAGTTCCTTGGACGTTGTTGTGGGGTCTTTTGTGACCTCTTGGATGAGTCGTCGCTGCGCTCTTGGGGTAATTTTGGGCGGCCGGCCACTCCTGGGAAGGTTCACCACTGTTCCATGTCTTCGCCATTTGTGGATAATGGCTCTCACTGTGGTTCGCTGGATTCCCAAAGCTTTGGAAATGGCTTTATAACCCTTTCCAGACTGATAGATCTCAATTACTTTCTTTCTCAATTGTTCCTGAATTTCTTTGGGTCTCGGCATGATGTGTAGCTTTTAAGGATCTTCTGGTGGACCTTACTGTGTCAAGCAGCTCCTATTTAAGTGATGCCTTGATTGTGAACAGGTGTGGCAATAATCAGGCCTGGGTGTGGCTAGAGAAATTGAACTCAGGTGTGGACAACCACAGTTATAGTATGTTTTAACAAGGGGGGCAATCACTTTTTCACACAGGGCCATGATGGTTTGGATTTTTTTTCACCTTTAATAATAAACACCTTCATTTACAAATTGCATTTTGTGTTTACTTGTGTTGTCCTTGACTATTGTTTAAATTGGTTTGATGTTCCGAAAAACTCTTAAGTGTGACAAACATGCAAAGAAACAGGAAATGAGGAAGGGGGCAAACACTTTTTCACACCACTGTATATATATATCCACTGCATTCTAGTCCAGCCAAGCCTATATCTGACTGCAGGCCATTCCTGTTGTACGTTTTCAAATACACTTTCAGGTGATTCAGTGATCTGCAGTGCATTAAATATATATACAGTCTCCTACATATATATTGTTTCTAGGAAAACTGCGCTGGACCATACAGAATAAAAAATAATAATAAAAAAATAAATTAAAAAATTAAAATTAAAAAATAGCAGCAACAAGTGCGATATAACACAAAAATATAGGAAATCTAGAAAAGTCACGCTAAATAAATAATATAGTGAAAATATTACACCAACGTGCTAATCGTGTAAGGAAATCACATATAGCATGGCTGTAAAGAAAAAAATACAAACAATGATCGTGTGACAAAAATAATAAATAAGTCACAAATTATCAGTGTCTTTAGATTGTGCAAATAATATTATTTAAATAGTCCAGAAAAAAATCCTGAAGGTAATCCTGTGAACCCAAACAAAACAACTCCAAAATATATATGTGCACAATCAAGTGACAATCCAAATGATATTAGTGACAACACAAGTAAAGGTGACTGAAGTGTTCGGCAATCCCACCACCGTCTGCAGTGCTTGCTTACCAGCTTCCAGTAATAATGTGCCTGTGGCTATTGCCCAGCCAGGGCCTTTTCCTCGCGGCAGATAACGCCAATCCTGTCGTCCTGTATGGGAAGATTGCGTCTAGGCTGCTGGGCTATGGGCTCCGAGTGGTATCCACTGATGTCAGCTTTCAAAATCCACGATGGATCATGGTAGGGGCTCGCATATGGAAAAAAGGGATGCCAAGGGAGATCATAGGTAAAACTCGTGTGGGCTATTTTATTTAAATTAAAAAGCACTACAAATGTGCAAACAAATTAAAAAAGTAAAAAGAGATTTGCGGCCGGAGGAGCGACGTGCTGACGTCACCACGAGCAAACGTCCCGTTACGAAGCAAGGGGGTTTAGTACTGCAGCCGGCCGGCCTCAAATATCTTTTTACTTTTTTAATTTGTTGGCACATTTGTAGTGCTTTTTAATTTAAATAAAATAGCCCACACGGGTTTTACCTATGATCTCCCTTGGCATCCCTTTTTTCCATATGCGAGCCCCTACCATGATCCATCGTGGATTTTGAAAGCTGACATCAGTGGATACCACTCGGAGCCCATAGCCCAGCAGCCTAGATGCAATCTTCCCATACAGGACGACAGGATTGGCGTTATCTGCCATGAGGAAAAGGCCCTGGCTGGGCCATAGCCACAGGCACATTATTACTGGAAGCTGGTAAGCAAGCACTGCAGACGGTGGTGGGATTGCCGAACACTTCAGTCACCAAAGTCAACAAGTTCAGAACTTGTTTGGGTTCACAGGATTACCTTCAGGATTTTCTTCTGGACTATTCTTTGGTGTGGGCCTTTCTTGATACGTGTGCAGCAAATCGCACCGTTGCTGTTTGCAACATATGTCTGAAGCGTATCAAGCATGGCCAAAACAGCAGTCGCTTGGGCACCATATGCTTGACCAGACATATGTTGACCTCCCATGCAGTCCGTTGGCAACAGTACTTAAAAGACCCACACCAAAGAAAAAGGCAGACCTCTCCTTGCTCCTCATCAGCTGGGATCTCCAACCCCACTACACCTTCAGTCCTCTCAGAAACCTGCACTGAGAGGAATGAAGGTGTAGAATTAGGTGTGCCAAGTACTTGTGGTCAATCTGCTATCGCTACACCAATATCCGATTGTAGCAGGCAAATTTCCCTACCCCAGTTGCTAAACCTTCAAAATAAATTCGATCCCAGCCATCCACATGCTCAGCGGCTGAATGCTAGCTTGGCTAAATTGCTAGCACTCCAACTGCTGCCTTTTCAGCTGGTAGACTCTGCCCCCTTTCGTGAATTTGTGGAATGTGCGGTACCTCAGTGGCAAGTTCCCAAACGCCATTTGTTTTCACGGAAGGCCATTCTCTGCCGGCATGTGGAAGGCAATGTCTTGGCCTCATTGGACAGGGCGGTCAGCGGTAAGGTGCATATTACCGCTGACTCATAGTCCAGCAGGCATGAACAGGAACGTTACCTTTCTTTCACTGTGCACTGGGTAACTCTGCTTGCAGCTGGGACGGATGCAGGACAGGGTGCAGTATTGTTGGAACTTGTTCCACCACCACACCTCCAAAATGCTAGTAGTGGTGATTCTGCCACACCTCTCTCCTCCACCCCCTCCTCTTCTTTTTCTATGGCCTCTTCCTCTGCAGATTTCTCCTTCTAACCAGCGGTGCTCCGTAGGCGTTCAAGGGGCTACGCAAGCACTCAGGCAAAAAGATGCCATGTGGTGCTTGAGTTGGTCTGCTTAGGGGAGCCACACTGGGGCAGAGATTCTGTCAGCTCTGCAGGGGCAGACTCAGAGGTGGTTGACGCCACGCCAGCTTCAGCCAGGAATGGTGGTTTGCGATAATAGCACGCACCTCCTCTCTGCCCTCCGACAGGGACACTTCACCCATGTTCCCTGTTTGGCTCATGTCCTTAATTTGGTGGTGCAGCGGTTCTTGTGCAGGTACCCGGGCTTACAGGATCTCCTGAGGCAGGCCAGGAAAGTCTGTGGGCATTTCCGGCGGTCATATAATGCCAGTGCTTGGCTGGCTGACTTTCAAAAGGAATGCAACCTGCCCAAGAACCGCCTCATTTGTGACATGCCCACCAGGTGGAATTCAACGTTGGCAATGCTGCAGTGGCTGCACACGCAGCAGAGGGCCATCAATGAGTACCTGTGTGAGTATGGCACCAGGACAGGGTCAGGGAAGATTTTTTCACCACGCCAGTGGCTACTGATCAAGGATGCATGCACTGTCCTGTCACCATTTGAGGAGGCCACGAGGATGGTGAGCAGTGACTGTGCATGCATCAGTGATACTGTCCCTCTTGTCTTCCTGTTGGAGCACACGCTTCGTGGAATAATGGACAGGGCACTTGAGTCAGAACAGAGGGAGGAAGAGGAGGACTTCCTTACCTCTCAAGGCCCCCTTTATCCAGACAGTATTCCTGTGGGCCCGCCGATCACACAGGAAGAGGAGGAGGAGGAGGATTGTGTCACCATGGAGGTGGAGCCTGGCACTCAGCATCAGCAGCAGTCTTCAAGGGATCGTTTTCAGTCCCCAGAAACCCATGGACTTGTACGTGGCTGGGAGGAGGTGGCGGTGGATCATGTCATACTTAGTGACCCAGAGGACTCCGGATCAAATGCCCCAGCAAAGCTTCGCTGCATGGCCTCCCTGATCCTGCAAAGCCTGCGAAAGGACCCTCGGATTCTTGGTATCAAGGAGAGGGATCATTACTGGCTGGCAACCCTTCTTGATCCACGTTACAAGGATAAGGTTGCAGAACTTATCCAGCCTTCGCAGAGGGAGCAGAGGATAAAATATCTTCGGGAGGCCTTGCAGAAAGGTTTGTGCAATGCGTTTCCAGAGCCTGGGAGGTTACAATTTCCTGGTCCTCCTGGACAACGTGTTGCTGAGGCTTCGGTCAGTCACAGAAGGAGCGGTGGAGAAGGTGGTCGTCTGACCGATGTGTTCAGACAATTCTTTAGTCCGCAGCCCCAAGGTCTGATCGGTTCCAGCAACCATCGCCAGCGTCTGATTTACATGGTGCAGGAATACCTAGGGGCAAGATCAGACTTGGAGACCTTTCCAACCGAAAATCCACTGGGTTACTGGGTCTTGAGGATGGATCACTGGCCAGAGCTTGCACAATATGCTATTGAGCTACTGGCCTGTCCTGCATCCAGCGTTCTTTCTGAACGCACATTCAGTGCTGCTGGAGGCTTTGTAACCGATCACAGAGTGCGCCTGTCCACAGACTCAGTTGATC
Source organism: Lithobates sylvaticus (assembly GCA_028564925.1). Taxonomy (NCBI): domain Eukaryota; kingdom Metazoa; phylum Chordata; class Amphibia; order Anura; family Ranidae; genus Lithobates; species Lithobates sylvaticus. The sequence goes on along the minus strand of CM053027.1, from coordinate 281,449,130 downwards.
GGCTCTTTATAAAAATTAATCAGTCTTGGATCACCAGCTACCAAGCACCTGATGCTGATGTAACCGATACATTTTTCTATGAGAGATCCCTTGAAGACTGCCTATGCTGAGTGACTATCCTGTTATGCTGAGTGACTATCCTATTCCTCCTCAATGTTCATGTTGATAGCTTCTAAGAACATTTTTGTTTCAGGGCACCACCACAAGTGCCTAAGGCCCAATTTTTCTGCCCCTGTTTAACAGGGGCTTGTAATTACAATGTTTGCTGTAATATTTCACAGCAGGGCTCGTTCCTGCGCTCAACTAGAGTAACTGTGAGGGGTTACAGTGTTGTGGCACCACCACCACACCACCACCAAAGGCCCGATTTTTCTGGCCCTGTTGAACAGGGGCATGTAATTACAATTCTTGATATAATATTTCACAGCAGGGCCCGTTCCAGCGCCCACCAAGAGTAACTGTGAGGGCTTACAGTGTTCTGGTACCACCAACACCTAAGGCCCAGTTTTCTGAAGCGTATATAGGGCAGACCTATATACGCTTATAGTATATACAGGCGGTCCCCTACTTTCAAACATCCGACTTACAAACGACTCCTACTTACAAACGGAGGGAGACAATAGGAGGTGAGAGGAAATCTATCCCTAGGAAGGGAAATTCTCTCCTGTAAGAGTTAATATGGGAAAAAGGTGTCTCCACTGATGTTTATCACCAATCCTTGTTTGCCTAATAACCCCAAATTTTCAAAATCCAATTGTCATTGGGACAGAAAGTGAGGTGAAATCTTCTGAACAGGGGCAGAGACAGCAAAACAAATGTTACAGTGCTGATAACCCTATGTTATCCAAAAAGCTTAAAAATAGATTTTTTGGGCTGGAGCTACACTTACAAAATGTACCTGTTCCAAATTACAAACAGATTCAACTTAAGAACAAACCTACAGTCCCTGTCTTGTTTGGACCGCCTGTACACTGCTGCTCAGAGTATATAGGGCCTGGGTGCCCCACGCCTTTTCTTTTTTTAATTTGGGTGCAGGGTTCCCCTTAATATCCATACAAGACCCAAGGGCATGGTAATGGGCTGGGGGGGGGGGGTACCCATGCCGTTTTTCTCAATAATTTTCATCCATATTGCCGGGACCCGACATTACATTACAGCCACAAGCAGTTTTAAATTACTTTTATTCCTTTAGAAATGTCATTTTGTGCAGGGACTGTTCTAAAAATGGGAAACAAGCGCCACTTTACAGGCATACTATAGACACCCCCTAGGTACGATATTTAAAGGAATATTTCACTTTTATTTTTTCACTTTAAGCA